>JAJKFL010000014.1:7904150-8201650 GCA_021186555.1 Reticulitermes speratus
AGAGAAGTTAAATTCTCTGAAAATGTGGAAGAGTTCAGATTCTTTAGAATGAAAATATTACGCAAAAAAATGACAATGATTTTCATAATTAAATTAAGAAGAAATGGAACTCGGGAAATTTTTCTAAAAATTCATTTCGTAATAATTAATCTTTCTGTTTGGGAATTTTAAAACTGAAGGCCAAACAAAACCGTGGTGAAACTTATTATTTTGATTGCGAATCTTGGTTTATCACATAAACGGAAGAATATAGATCGAGGGGGTTTGAAAACAGAGTGTTGAGGGTAATTTTTGGAATTAAACTGGAGGAAGTGAGAAGAGGCGGGATAATATTGCATGAAAAGGAGGTTGATGGTCTACTGTTCAACGAATGTTGTTAGGCACAGTCAAGAATGAGATGAGCAGGACAGCATGTGTGTGGATGAGTAAAGGGCTCATACGGACATTCCAGAGGAACCTCAAGTACAAGACACTTAATCTATATCTAGTCTCAGTACTGGTAACGTGCTGTATTTGGTATCCAACTTGCTTTCCTCTTGGCACTGGCGCGTCGTGGGCCTTAGTGCAGTCCTTCAGAACAAAGGTGCGATATCAGCATGAAAGGACTGACTGTCCAGGAAGCAGTGTCAACCGCACTGTGGCTGATAGGAGACTGACTATGTCAGGTATGGCGATGGACGAGTGGAACAAGTGTTGTAGCTGGGACTGTTCAGTGCTCGTGTTCTGCTTCGCGACAGATATGTTTGACGCAGAAGCAGAACGTGTCCGTACTGTCATCAACTGCGAGGCAGACTTGCTGTGTCTGCGTATGCGAGAGTCACACAGAGCAATAAAAGTATGGGTCATCGAGCTTGGTACAATAGCTGCCAGGGGTCAGGATAGGTAAAGAGGCTGTTATATATACACAAATCGTGTTTCAGTGCCCGCGTTATGGCAACGAATTCAGAGTACGTAATGGTACAGAAGGAAAATTTTAGGGTGAATCTAACCTCTGTACCAAAAACATTAACCCCTCCATACCATAATAAATTCTCATGCCTCTTATGACCTTGTAGCTTCCTTCCTGTTTTGAAATTATTTATTCATTTATTTATGATTTAACGACATGTTGAGTTGCTCAGATTACACAGCGTGAAATGAGAGGTTGAATAGTGAATAATGAATTGGAAAGGATGTTGAAGGAAGCGGTTACGGCCTAAATATGAAGTAGATTTACTGTCAGGACATTAATCTAGAAGTACTGAGGAAAACGTAGAACCTCAATGAAGATAACCATCTTCGGGCTGAGATTACAACCAAAGATCTCACGAATATGGAGCAAAAATACTACACACTGAGCCTTCCGTCCGGAAAAAATTGGTTTGTAAGCAAAAGAAGATTTGAAGAGAGTTATGTAATTTTTAACCAAATAATATCAAAACTTTGTATCTTGTTCTTTGCCTGTTCACTCTTCAGCATGCTTGAAGTGTCATCCTGACGGAAGAACATCGTTTGGCGTTTTTAACAATACAGTAGTTGATTCTTTTTAGCGTGGATTGATGTTATATTTGACAAGGTCTTTTTTATACTATAAGAGTAAACAATCTTTTATTGATGGCATTCATTATATTATATACGTTTATTCCCCTGCATATTTCGGATCATTAACGATCGTCCTCAGGGAAGCCATGTAATCACGCCAAAGCTGGAAAAAATAAAGGCTTTACTTCATAAGGTAAATGTATTATAAACATGTGACAACCAGAAAGAGAAAATAATATCCCATAATGACCCTGGTGACGGATGTTGCCTGTCTTTCTTCTTGTCGTAATTTTACAGCTCGTTACTAGGACCTCGGTTTTGGGGTATCTGCATGCCAAGGAAGAACACTTTAACGCGTGGAATTCTTTTGAGCCTCAGTGCGAATCTGGGAACTAGATAGAAGCACAAGACAAAGCAAATTATGGGACCAAAAATTTATTTGATGAACGGATCGCTTTAAATTTACAGTAGTCCCCCCGTATCCGCGGGTGATACGTTCCAAGACCTACCGCGGATGCCCTAAACCGCGGATAGTAGCGAACCCTATACAAGTAAACTTTAGATCGACTAAAGTCGACGCTGGCAAATTAAAACGTAAATACTTAAATCGACCATGGTGGACTTCGGCAGTGAATGTGTTAATATTTTCGGTCCGCAGTAATCCGCGGATAACTGAAACCGCGGATACCGAATCCGCTTATACGGGGGTTCTACTGTTCTTTTTCGTGAAATATCTCACAATCTGAATTTCACAATTAGCCCTATTTTCATTATGAATTGTAGCGCTGAATGCGTGTCTTCAGTTGAATGTGCATATACACGTAGTGTCAGGGTGGCACACAAGGCTTTTGAAACGTGAATTTTATTACAACGTTCCTTAACAAAAAAGAACAACACAATTTCAGTCACAAAAACAAACCAGCTGATCCTGCTATCTATCGGATAATATTCGCTGTTTATTCTGACAGTCATACTAAAAGCGTAGATAATTGGGTGTGCGAAATCCAGAGTTTTTTTAATGTTTAATCAAATGGTATGCATAGTAACCACCATGTCTGAAAGACTTAATATCTCTTCGGAGCTAAATTGGATTCAGCTAACTAAAAATAATGAATTTCAACTGCAAAATTTTATGACTGCTTTGATGAAACTGTCGGTGCCATGTAGACAGGGCTGCTGCTAGTTATGTGGAGGCAGGTGTAGGCCCTGCGCTGTTAATTCTTCAATACACTGTTGTAGTTTAATAATTTAGTACAGGAAATTACGCACCCGCCATACACTGATGATCAGAATCTTGATGTAACATCACAAGACGATATAGCAAGATACTTCACTGTATGTATATAATCTCAGAATGTACGAAATGAAAGCAAGGCTGTGAGAATACAAAAGGAACATTGTTAAAGAGTTAACTTCTTCAAGCACAGTAGCCAATCTGTGTTCTGTACCACCTGCGTTAACATTAAAGTATTCTGTATTGTGCCCAGAGACTGCATTGATGAAATCGTACCCCGTATGTATGGATTTCGAAATAAATTATTATTGTTTTTTTCAAAAAATTTAACCGGTTTTTTTGTTGTAATGGAGACGCAGTGTGCTTTTCTGAAGTAAAAACGCAACAAATACATAGCATTTAGATAAACTTTATTTTTATAAGCCTTAAGTTTAGTAATAAAAATGTATTTACAGGCGAAAGTGAGAAGAAATATTTGACGGAATTTATATATTTACAGTGTATCCTGAGTTACCAAGACTCCTATAATGACTTATACATATACATCCGTAAGCAAACGAGATGAAAGAAGATGTAGTTGGATGCGAAGTCCAATTTGAGATAGGAATTCTGAAACGAAGTTGCACACATTTCTTAAGGCAGAAGTAAAAAAATGAAAAGACACTCTTGCAATGATGACCCGAGATAGCACTATGAAAGAAAATAAACTCCCAAAGAAACTGTTATGTTGCGAACTGGAAGGGTACAGAAACGCAGGAAAATCCAAGATGGTATGAAAAAATAAAGCATAACGAAGAGGGAACAGGCCTAATTGCCTAAGCATTGAACAAGAAGAAGCGAAAGAACAGGAGAAGGAAGAAGATAAAGATGATATGACCAAGATATTTAATATTTTTGACATGTCGAGACAAACCCTTAGAATAACATGTGCGTTATTTTTCTATCAAATGTGTTTGATGTCAAACATGCATACAGACTGCAGAAAATGTTTTCTCGCACTGAATACGAATTGTTATTCAGTTCACTCAGCATTGCCTCCAATTCGGATCCGATTTACTTTTAAACTTATATTTCCTGGAATCCCCCCCCCCCCCCCATCTCACCCCCGCCTTATTTTCAGCGTCTGCTGAGCTAACTCAAATTTAATTTACTTTAGTGCAAGGAATGTGCCTTTTCGCAGACAGAATGGTTCCACATCACCAGGTGGAAAACCAATTGAAATCAGGAGTAAAACACGGAAATGCCTTTTTTTTTCGAAGTGGCTGGATTAATGCTGTGTCTGAATATAAAAGTTCAAGCCCAGATGTGCTGGGACTCAAAATGTGTGTTTAATGCTGTGTATTAGATGTCCTAATTTAATAATAATTAGCCATGTTTGGGAGTGGAGCTCAATGACAAAAATGGCACACGAAGCTTGTTTGGTTCTGTCCGGAGTCAGTTATTCTAATTAACATTCTATTTACTTCCAGAAATTTGATTGTCTGCCTTTCAAGCACGGTCTTTGAAAGTACTGCCTGCTGTAACTTTGGAAACTAAGCATTTTTACCTTCACGTTGTGCTGATGCCAAGAGTTAAGCAGAAAGATCGTAGACGTCCATTAGGGTTTCCGTAACATAAGGGCTATTGCCCGACTGACAGTTTGAATTACACGTCAAAAACATAACAATTCCCATGCCCCGTCTTCGCATCTTAATTAAATTAATAAATTTTAATTTCTTAATTTCAGTCTTATTTCACGTTCATAGTTTTTCTCTGCTTTACTATGTGACGTTGCACTGACATGGAAAGCAGGCGATGCAAGATCGAGATCTCGTGGGCCTATTTTCATTTGTTTTTTTTTCATTTTTTGGGGGGATGGGGGTAGGAAACGGCGGTTGTAAATTGGACTTTATTGCAAATATTGTTGTAAATTCGCCCAAGACATTTTCCCTCCATAACTATTCGTAAATAATTTACAAATTACAATTGAAATGCAAGTAACACACTTGCAGGTTTATTTTAGGTACGTTCGCATCCTTGCAAAGAGACTGTCAAAACTGTTATGTCGTCAGTCTGTCCAACATTCTGTCTGTATGCATAAAAAAAACTCGAGATCCACTGAACATGTTCTCATGGTATATTGCAATTAAAATGAAACAAAGTTATTGAACGCCACAGAACGGCTGTGCTGTACGTTCGCACTGTTCTGTACTTGTGTATCCTGCAGCAATGAACAGTCTGTCGAACACGCGCCACGGTTACGATGGGCTGTGTTGTTGATAATAATTAAACGTAGCTTCCTCCTGCCTCATTTTACACGTGCACATGTGTACAAACATAAAATTCATTAAACTGTAATTAAATATGCTGCTACAACCGAGGAGTGGTGGTTCGATTTCCAACAGAGGCAAAAGATTAATTTCTTTTTCAGTATCCACATCGCTTCTGGGGTCCACCAAGCCTTCTGTGCAATGGGTGTCGGGGGCGTTGTCCTCGGGAATAAAACGGTCGTGGCGTGAAGCTGCTCAATCACCTTCATCTAGTACAGATATTAAGAATGAGTGGAGCTCTCCTTCTATTACCTCATACGCCTTCAGGGCATGTACAGGGATAACTTTTCAATTACAGCCAGTCTAAGACTGTTATTTAAGAAGCTGTCAGTTGCTAGCGATATATAGCGTCGGTGGCAATTGAATGAAATGTGAGTATGAAGCCTCCTTGAATTGATATTGACAGGACAAAACCGATGTTCGCGAAGCAAAACCTGTCCCAGTGTCACTTTCGCCACCACAAATCTCACATGGACAGTCCTGGGATTGAACACGGGCCTCTGCCATGAGAGCGACTAACAGCCTGAGACACAGCAGGTCCCGTAAAAATAAACTTTATTTTTATTCACATTTAAACTTTATTTATTTTGAGACAAACAGAGTGTGCATGGTACATGGTATTTGGGGTTGTACGTCGTATCCATAGTATTTTTATTGTAACGTATTTATGTACGACATTAATAATACTTTCTCTCTTTTACTTGGCACGCGGTGGCGCAGTTGGTTGAGGCACTGCGCTACAAGCCCGAAGGCCGCGGGTTCGATTCCCGATGGTAAAGCAAAAAAAGGTAAAGAGATCCCATTACAGGCCCTGACGGTTCCAGGAGAAGGAGAGGAATTTCTAGACAATCGGTACATGAAGGTGGTAAGTTTGTCAGCCATACGCACCGGCCGCCTGTTACTCATCTCTGTTAGAAGCTCACGACAACAGTGAGGCCGAAAGGATTATGTCAATGAAAAATTACAATTACACCATCGGGAATCGAACCCGCAACCTTCCGGCTTGTAGCGCAGTGCCTCAACCAACTGCACCACCGCGTGCCCCGATTCCCGATGGAGTCATTGAAAATTTTCATTGACTTCATCCTTCCGGCCGCACTATGGTCCTGGGGTCGACTCAGCCTCTAACAGAAATCAGTACCAGGAATATTTCTTGGGGGAAAAAGGCGGCCGGTGCGTAGGGCTGACAACGTTTACCATGTGCCAATTGTCTGGAAGTCTGGGAGCGTCAACCTCGTGGAACCCTAGGGGCCTGTCCAGGCCTGTATAGGGATAGCTTTACTCTTAACCCTTTCCTTAAAATTTTCTTTATCTCTTCAATGGCCAAAATAAACCGAACCAAACCGAACTAAGATTAACTGTTGAACTTTCTTATTTCAGTGTAATGGCATGAACAGACATTAGAAGGGCAAACAGATAAGTTTATTGGCTCTTTGCAGGGCCCAGTTTTCATAGGAATATTCACATAATAAAAACGAAGCCCAGTTTCAAACTAAGTGGGCCAATTATTTCTTTAAGCCGGGCCTAATTCTCTGTCACGCGTGGAGAAAGGAAATCCAACGTCTCTGTTTTGGGACAGCAATTTTTACATACCGCATATTGCACTTCATACAGTTTCATGATAAAAGGCTAAATCTTTGATCTTTGATCTTTGTTCTCAAGAGTGTTTATTAACATTAGTCTGCAGTTGACTGTCATGAAAGGGTTTATGTATTGTAACGGTATTGGTATGACGTAACAATAAACATGGCCCGCAGGAAAGAACGTGTGCTCGGATTTCATTTTGATGTCAGGCGCTCAGTGTCTGTGACTTGATTGCCGCACGGTGCGGGCGACCCCGCTGTTCTGTTGACCGGGCTAATTGGCTGTCAACTTGGATGTCCAGCGTAAACAAGACTCGAAGTTCCAACAAGAAGACGAGTCCGGAATAAAAAGCAAACGGTCACCGCCAGCAAACTAGCAATGAAGTTCCAGCGTTCGCAATAAAACATCTCAAAACTTTGTTCATAATCTGTACCATTTCTACAAATTACAGAACAAAACTCTGCTCGGACTGTGTATATTCTCTGGGGGCTGTGCGCCAAAAAGTTTGAGAGGGAAAGAAAGAGAATCTCACAGAGCGGTAGTTTGGTGCGATGAACAGATTTTGAACATAAAATCAGAGAGAATTTAGGACTGTGCCCCTTATTTCTTGGAATATGTAGTGAAAAGGGTATACTGCGTAGATGCAGTATGTGGTATGTCCTGCGGAAACGTGGTTGGGAAACACTACTACAGGGCATACACAAAAGAATGGTGTGGTTTCAAAAGTGAATAAAAAATTTATGTCTCACATTACACGGGCACAACATACACCGTCAGCGGCGGCAACTGTCCAAGTTTCTCATGCGCTACCAGCAGTTCGCTTCTCTTGCTTACTGCGTGGCCGCGGGGCCAGTTTCAAAGATGATCGGATAACGCATGCACTGCAGGCCATTACAGCGGATATGCTACACCGGGTCTGGGATGAGTTTGATTACCGTGTGGATGTGTGTCGTGTGACCCAGGGTGCACACATTGAAGGATTGTAATTACCAAATGAGAAACTTGGACAGTTGCCGCCGCTGACGGTGTATGTTATGCCCGTGTAAGGTGAGAAATACATTTTTTATTCACTTTTGATACCGCACCATTCTTTTGTGTATGCCCTGTATATAGGCCTATATCTCGTCATCTTCTTCCAGAACCTGAGGAAGGGCAATTAAAAGGGACCGACATAACATGATAATTACCTGAAGAATCAGTAAACATGAACCGTGATTGCATTTGAAGTAACTCAGAGACATTACAAATGTTTGGCATGCAACATATATCACTCTGTTATAATATCGATATATTTGTTTGTGGCGTCAGAACAGTAATTTGATTTTATTTGCCGGCTTAATGGCCTTCAGCGAAAGAATTTGATGTTCGTGCAGAGAATAGAATGTGGAAGTTGAACCCCACGATATTTCGGAAGGTCTCTTTCTTTTGTCTTTATGTGGTTGTGCTGAGAGAATTTTTATTTTAGACTAAGATTAGTGATCTGTTGTTTAAAATGTCTGGGAATCGAATCCAGCCGCCGGTGCTAATAATGAGACAATGTCTGTAAGTGTAATGACACTCTCACCGCGGAGGCCTGGGTTCGATCCAGGGTCAGTCCATGTGTGATTTGTGGTGAACAAAGTGTCACTGGGACAGGTTTTTCCCGAGTACTTAGGTTTTCCCCCTGTCAATTCCATTCCACCGGTGCTCCATTACTTGGAAAAGTGAATAGAACTGATCATCTTTCATCTTCATCACAGGGTTGCACAATAAGCCTTAAGGCTGCCGTGCGGCCGTAGCATCTGCTGTGGGGCCCTTCTCCACACAGAAAAAAAAAATGTAATGACAAGCAGTAATGTGAATAACAAACACAGGGCTACCTCAGGCAACAGGCAGTGTGTTTATACGGTATGGCCCTGTGTTCGTTGTGTCTGTTAGCCAGGAGAGCACCATCCGGTGACATGCGACGCCGCTCACTTTGGTGGATCGGAACAAACAAAGTTCTTTCTATTCTGCATTAACTGAAGATCTTGTCATGAGCCTGAATTCTTTAGACAAGCGATCTGTTTGACATCTTACCGCAGTGGAAAACACATTTTATATCGCAGTCAGTGTCTGATGGCGATATAACCAAAAGGACTGAAAAATGGAGGACAATTGAGGCACGATTTCGAATACTAATTTTTGCTTTATTTTCAGTGAGATATAGGACACGCTGTCTTCTGTTTGGATACATTTTAAATAGATCACTCTGTAGCTGTCGCCGTATCTCGATCTTACCGGTCCTGTTCTGTCTGAGGATTGCAGATTTATTGATTGATTGATTCGCGTCCTTCAAGACAAATGAATGTTAAGTTCGTCGCTTTTCGTCATGAGCCAAGGACCGATTTATCTTGCAAGTCATGCAGAAACAATTATGGCTAGTCACTATTCAAAAACACCGTGCATCTTATCACAATCACTATTTAAAAACACCAACTGGATGCACTTTTTTATTTAAAAAAAACTGTATAGTTCTTTAAAACTTTAAAAAGAAACCCGACCCGACATATGTTTCGGCTTCTCACCCAACATATGTCGGGGTTTTTTAAAATGTTTTAAAGAACTATACAGTTTTTTTTTAAATAAAAAAGTGCATCCAGTTGGTGTTTTTGAATAGTGATTGTGATAAGATGCACGGTGTTTTTAGAATAAAAATTATGGCTAGGTCTGCTGCTGCTAGCGACAACAGAACTAAACAACACAGAGTATCACTAAGCTGAAAACCAGTAATGATAAGAGAGTCCATTGTCTTTTGTCCCTACCTTCAATCTTTCAAATATTAACACTTATTTTTTTCTCACTTCCTCACTCCGAAACTTGTCTCGGATTGCAGGCTGTAAAAACCCCTCTAAATCCTACTACACTAAAAGAAACGTGTATCACATCCTTTTTTATTCGATATGTTCCCGTTGTGATTATATAAACTAAAGTTAATGAATTAATATGCCGTTTGCACACCACTTCTTTATTTATTCCTCAATTATTGCCTTGCTAAGGAAGTTTTATGGAAGCGGTTTATTCATTTATTAATTGTATGCACAGTACATCCTGCTCTTATTTTATTTTTTACAGAGGGTTGATGGTGAGAAGAGAAAATGGGCAGGGAGGCAAACTGGGTGAAGCTACCGTCAGCACCCGGTATTGTGCCAGACAGTAGCCCTAATCTAATGTACAGGGCATACACAAAAGAATGGTGCGGTATCAAAAGTGAATAAAAAATGTATTTCTCACCTTACACGGGCACAACATACACCGTCAGCGGCGGCAACTGTCCAAGTTTCTCATTTGGTAATTACAATTCTTCAATGTGTGCACCCTGGGTCACACGACACACATCCACACGGTAATCAAACTCATCCCAGACCCGGTGTAGCATGTCCGCACACAGAAAGCCTTCTCCTGCTGCAACGCCATCTTTTAAACTGGCCCCGCGGCCACGCAGTAAGCATGAGAAGCGAACTGCTGGTAGCGCATGAGAAACTTGGACAGTTGGCGCCGCTGACGGTATAAGTTGTGCCCGTGTAATTGAGACATAAATTTTTTATTCACTTTTGAAACCGCACCATTCTTTTGTGTATGCCCTGTATATAGAATTAACTTTTCTCTTTCGTGTTTCCTACCGCGCGACTAATAAGGAATGCCCAAAGGCTTTATAATATATACCCCGTCATCTGCTAGTATGTACGGTAGCCATGACAGGGGTAGAGCGTACGAGCTTTCTTGATACACAGCAGTAAAACAGCCTCGACGGCCGATTCTGCTTGGGTGTGCGATCGGACGGTGAAAGGAAGGCCAATTCTTACGTTTTATTCTCTCCAGGGAGTTGAACTTTGTGAAGACTGTGAGTATGTGAGATATATTGGCTGAAGCACGAATTTTGTTGATTCAATTGCTGCATGCCCCCCTACTACACATCACACACCACGAAGTAATCCCTGAGGGGTGGGCATGTCTGGCGCGGTGCGGGGGACTATTCGCTATAATGGGGACTAGAGGACTGCTATTGGTAGGAGCGACAGACAGTTTTACCGCTGCATACAGACTGCAAACATCAAGCATTTCCAGTAGCGTGCAGTGTGCGAGTGCACTGTGCGAATGCTTTCAGTGTGGGTAGTAGCAACTGGTCATTTACCAAGAAATCTTGCGCATGCGCATCTATCGAATTCCTATTAGGGATCATCTCCTGGTCTGCGGACAGTACTAACAACTAGGGCAAAAGAAGAAAGAAATTCGAGTACATCCTCTTGTAAGTCAAAGAGTACTGAAAGGCCAGTTTTCGTTTACAGTTCTTTCACTGTATCCCGGTATCACCTTATTGTACATTGTTCAACTTTAATCAACCTCGGTTATTAATCTTTCATTATCAAAAATCTTACAGTCAATATCCATTAGGCCTGCACTTGCCTGGAAATTTAGACAAACAGTCGTCGCCTGGCGGCTGTTTTGTCCCTCGTGCGCTCAAGCAGGTGCCTTTTTTCGTGTGACATTGCCAAAGCCAACGGCTGAGCACCCAACACATCTCCTAGAAAACAAAGCATTTTGCGTTTAAAAACACGCCCTAGTGAACGAGCCGCCTGTGCTTTCGCTCCCACTTACAACATTACTTTCCATTAAGTCCGTAAAAAGAACCGCAACTGTTGAAGCCGCTCCTGCGCGCTGGGCCTTAGAGCTGTATAAAGGTTTCAAGGTAGATTTACCGGATGTAATTCGAATTCCGAAATTATTTTAATTGTGTGGGTAAACTTCCACCTCTAAGGTTGATTATTACTCCTTACGTAAATACCTGCGAGGTTCTGTGCTGTGATACAGAAGACGAAGGCTGCTATGTCCTGGGCGACGTGCGGGTACTTCTGCTTGTCATGCATTAATCTTCTCATTAGCCCTAGAAGCAACAGTATTTCTCTGGCGTTACGACATTGGAATGGAGACGTATTGAATTTTGCGTGGTTCGTTTAGAATGAACTGTATACACCCTGATATTGTTCTGCTTTCTTTAGTATTTCTCTTGATTACCGAAGGGATTATGTTGTTTGAAAATTTAAAGAAGAAGATCTGCGCTGTTCTGAGATATTACGCAGCGTCGAGTGGTAATCCTTCACCGACGTTTCGGGACAAGGTATCGGTCCCATCTTCAAGGGTCAAAAAGTCTTAGGCTTCCCTTGAAAATGGGACCAATACGTTGTCCCGAAACGTCGGTAAAGAATTACCACTCGACGCTGCGTAATATCCCAGAAGAGCGCAGATCTCATCGACATCACGGCGGAAGCCTGAAATCACGGATTTAAAGAAGAATTTTGATTTCCTGGGCTTATGTGAAATGGCCAAGACAAAACACACTTCACCCCATCGTTGCATTAATCAAACATAAGTCTAGTTATAACACCTTTTGGAATCTCAGATGACGTCATCGTAGTATTAAGAATAATTACTGGGAAGTAACGCAATGTGGTTTAGCATATACGTTAGCATAGCACGTACGTACGTTGCAAAGTTTCGGAGTAACTTGCTCTCTCCATCTTAAGAAAAACTATTACACAACGATGTTACTCCGAAATATTGTCACTTTGATTTCAGGCTTCCGCCGCGATGTTGATGTAATCTGTGGTCTTTTGGATGATTACACGGCGTCGTGTGGTAATTATTTACCGACGTTTCGGGACAACGTGTCGGTCCCATTTTCACGGGTCGAGATCCAAGAATCTTGGATCTCGACCCGTGAAGATGGGACCGACACGTTGTCCCGAAACGTCGGTAAATAATTACCACACGACGCCGTGTAATCATCCAAAAGACCACAGATTATATTGTCACTTTGTTGCCTACACGGCGTCACATCCCAGAATACTGTAATCTTAAAACTCGCCATCTCATAGAGAACCCAAAAGTCACACAAAAAGCCTACACTTCTCGGCTAATACAAAGAACTACAAATTTCTGTGAGATGTGAAACTGTCTGTGGAAATGCTGGAGTTTCCATTGTTACCGCGCCAGCAATGTAAAGCGCTGTCAGTGATGGAGAAGCTGTTGGAAAGGAAAGAATTGTTGTAACGTCACGATCCATCGAACCCCACTCCTTCTTGATTTAAGTGGTTCCGGGTGTTCAATGTCAGTCCGCAAATCGTATATTGAGACTCAGGAGTTTTGTTGTTTTACTCAGCCGCTCCCGGCAAATGCTGGGTGATTTCGTGGAGGCCACAGCTGCTTCTGTCCACATCCTTACCAATTCGTAATTCACTAACCATCGTGCCGTAAGACACTGTGTATTCTGAGCTACTGACAGTGTCTGAAGAGAGAAGTGTGTTATTTAACGACGCTGTCAATTGCTAAGATTATAAAGCGTCGGATGTGTATCAAAGAAATATTAATATGGAGCACTGGCTGAATGGTATCGACAGGGGTGCCTTCATACACTATAAATACATTAAAATTGAAACTAAAACCAACCATGGCGAATACAATATTAACTATAAATACAGTTTATTATTTTTCCCTCTTCTTACTGTAACGGCTCAAGGGGTAAACCTGAGGTGAACACATCGCTGTCAGTGTACGAGGCTTTCACGTTACAGATGTCTGAAAATGCAAAGTTAGATACTATGCACTTTTCTAAATTTATTGGGCTTGTGGTTGTGTTGGGGCTACAGTTCAGGACTCACGCTTGTGACCAAGATTATTTCCTTCCATTTAGAGTAAAATTTTGTGGTTTCCGGCACTTTGGGGATCAAAGTGTTTTCGAATATCGTAGTTTTCCGGGTATTAGGATGTTTTATCTAATGTACATTTTAGTGTAACTAGAAACCGCGGGGACAAACTTAAGCATTTAATTTGTCATCTTACATCCTGCCTGTTTCCTCTACCACACTTTGTAGCCCCTTTTCATTACTACTTACGTAACATAGTGTGTATGCAATCTAAAGAAAAAATTAATGACCGAAATATGAGAATTGGTGCTTGGTGCTGCCGGTTGAGGGAATGTTGACATGTAATGGGCCTCTTGGCCAGGTTCCGGTTAACAGAGCTTTATGGGTAATCCAGTGCCGGATACGACAGCTCGTACTGTATTTATAATTAATTTTTCTCTGAACTTTTTATCGTTCGATGCAAATATTCTGACCTAGTGACAGCATTCTTATACGCATATAAACCACGGGCAAATTAACAAATACACAATGCAGTAAGGGTAGGTCGACACGTGGTTCACTGTCGATGACGTCACGTTGACTAAATCTGAATTTTGATCGAGGCTGGAGCGTCTCAAGAACAGACACAGAGAGACACACACAGACGAACGGCCCCGTAAAGTAGACCCTGCATCGTATAATCAGAATGATTTCGAATGTCTTGTCTTGAAGATAAATGGTGTACCTGAATTGACTGATGCCTTGCTGTGACACCTGTGTGTCTACACCGTGGGATATATCCCGTCCTCGAGAAGTGCCTTGATTAATGATACATGGTGTTACGCAGTAAAGCATTTGGAATTTGCTTTTAACGTTTTCCAGTTGGCGCCACTCTGAAACCTGAAGTTTATCTGAATGGCGTTTAAAACCCCGGCGATAGGCGGTGGCACTTTTAAATAAGAAGGAAATTGGGATACTTGTCGATCACTCTTGTCAGGTAAAGACACAAATTTAAATAAAATCTCTGAAAAATATAAAGTCACGAAACTACGCATTTGAAAGGAAGAGAGGATGCTGACAGCGTAAAAAGTATTTTGTATGAAGACGTTTCAAGAAGAATGGATCCAGTTCCTGTCCGAACTGCAATGTTGGGTGCTACGGTGCTACTTCTTGCCGGCCGTGGAGGGTTAATCGTCCTACTATTACGTGAAAAGTTGAGTTTGAAGATTCAATGTTTAGTTCTGTAACTGTACACTTTTAATTCGTGAGGATCCGAAATATATTTACAAGTGCTTAGAGACGTTAGAGCGCTAAAGGTCAGCAATGTTCTGGAAGAAGTAAAAGGTGCAGAGTGATAATTTTTCACCTGGATCTCCGCCAGACCACTCTAATTTCCTCTCCGGAATGAGGAATGGTGCTCCGGCACGTAGAGTGAATCTTAGAGATTTCCGTTCCGAGCCGCCATGCATCAAACTAGGGGTGCGGCCCCCCGGGTGGCCATCATTCATACAGACCACGTGCCACGCAACAGTGTGACACAACCTATATCATAACTTGGTTTCGAAATGAATTCATTACAAGAGTAATGGGATGATACAGTCCAATCGAATGAACAAATTGCATTCCTTGTTATTTTCCGTACCACACTTCATTTCTTTCCGATGTTCATTTATTTCAGATGCAAATTCATTATTGCAAAGTTAATCACACTACAAATATGGTAATGAAAATTTTGAATTTTTTTTTCCCCGTGGATTTCGTTTAATGTTTAAACATCACAGAATGATTTAGACGTATATAAAGGCTTATACTTACACTTCAAAGCGAACTGGTAACCATGTGCTGTAACTTTATGCCCATGGACTGTATTTAGGATGTGTGTCGTACGATTTTAGAAATAATTACGGATAATTTTCCTAAACAATATATGCCACGTCAGGAGAAAAGTACCGGAAATATGAAGTACACACTGAGCACAGAAAAAATGAAAGAAATTTTTAGAAAATTTAGGACTATAAACGTTACTGGCAGTGATCAATTAAACTTAAAATTATTCGAATAAGGAAGTGTATCTCTGCACGAATACAGAAACAGATCGTGAGGTATAATTCGAAAGAATACCGAGAGTGAGAAGGAACTTGATAGAAATGGAAAGTGAGAGGTCGGAATAAGGCTGCTTGCCTATACCATGAAGTGACAAATATTAGCCGTGAGCAGTTTTTTTTTACCCTTGAAGATGGGGCCGATAGGTTGTTCCGAAATGTCGGTAAAGAACTACCACTCAAAGCTGCGTACTATCCCAGAAGAGCGCAGATCTCAGTTGGGATTTGTAATGGAGATATGTGTTTTCTGTGAGGTATAAACTGATACTTAAATTCCTAAGATGAACTTTGTGCTTTATCTACACGTTGCTGCGACCGGAAGGACACAGAGGCGAAGCATGGGAACTCTTCAAAAAGCAATGAACTTTCGGAATCGGGGAGCACGAGACAGAAAATAGCTTCCACCTTTTTACGCTTCTGTGTGTTAAAGCAGAGGATATGCTGGACCAATATCAACCAAAATGAAATTCGTTCGTCAGGTCTTCGCTTAGACAGTCATTCGCTGGAAAATTTTACAAACCGCAAGCTGGAAAATAGAAGAGAATAGAAATATTTAATTTGCATATCCAGAAGAGGGAAACCAAGTTTTTCAATCTGTATTACTATTATGCTGTGCTGAAAATCTGTCTCACAGAAAGTATCTTTAAAAGCGTGTCGGGCATCAAATACCTGCAATCATATACTTAATTGGGCCCACATTAAGAGAAAAGGTTTATTTTTTAAAATTGTCCCTGTATAATTAATTTAATTTGTCAGTTTTCCTTTTATCACGCTGTCGAATGAGAATATAAAACACCGAAAATAAAACAGTTTATATTCGTCATTATGTGATAAAAAGTTTGGCAACAAATTAAACAACAAATCAGGAAATATCTGCAGGATATAAAATGTCTGCTGTGTTCGCTGTTATTGTCCATAGATTTTAGATACGTGAGAATTTTAAGACAGACACTGAAGATGCAAGAATTCTATACTTGTTTCCACAGTTCATATAACGCACAGCATAAAATTTCTCTGTATGGGTATTTCAGAAACAGACATATATTCGAAATTTCAATCGACATAACCTAACTTCGAGATACCTTGAACCGGAAGATTACAATCGATCATACTCAACTGCTATGTTTCGATGGTTAGCTGGTTCTTCGGCCTCAGCTCCTACCTTACAAAGGGAAATTTCTCACTTACGAAGAAAAATATTGGCGAGATAGCATGAATGTTGGTAGGTATTAATGTAAAGTTATATTCATTCGATTTTAACCCAAATTGGAGAGAGTAAACCAATTTTGTCCAGAATATCAAATACGAAATTTTACGAAAATCCGTTCGGGGTGAGGGAATTGTACCACTCCAAGCGGACAGACAGACGTGACTGGGCTAATAGTCACTTTTCGCAACTAAGAAAGCGCCAAAAATCATAATATACATAACACAGGACTCAGGTTAGGGCACAGCGTTCTACTTTTGTTAACACGGTAATTAAATTGCTGGTTCCATAGAAGCCGGTGAATTACTTCACCGCCAAAGAACAACTGAACTTCTCAAAGACTCTGCTCCATGGAGTTAATTTAGTCATAACTCTGGCCGTTTGCCGCCGCCACCTCACCGCGGTGGCCAAGGTTCATTGCCATGGTCGTCCATACTGGATTTGTGATTAACCGAGTGGCACCGAGACAGTTTCACCCCTGCCAGCATTTTTGCCAATATTCCGTACTCATCTTTCATCATAGTCTGTTGCAATAGGCCCATTTTAGGCTGCAGTACCACTCTTCAAATACAAAACAAACTTTTTGCTTTTGTGTCCACATCAAAAGATATGTGGACTGTTCTTTTGAAATCAGTCAGCAGATACTTGCTCGCATGTCCCTAGTGTCCTTACACACAGAAGTGAGCACTTCTGTGTTTCTGGCACCGAAGCGTTTGATTGCTTTGCTCGGTGGTGATACAGTGTTCTTCTTTTTCTACTTTTTTCTTCTCCATCATAATGTTTACACTGTCTGATCCCCTTTCACGTCGACAAGAAAAGTGGTATTGATTTTTATTAAAACGAAATCATGTCAGGTTGAGTAATGGAGGTTATCGACATTTTGCTTGTCTTGCAGCTTTCGATGTCTTCCAAATAAACTTCACGTTATATAGCTTGACAAAGGGGTCCCGACATGTAGCTTTTACACCAATCTAAGGCCCTGTCATTATCTTAAAGGAGGAAGGAGTCAAAGAACAATAACACGGACTTTCAACCTGTGATACTCGCCCCTGAGATGCGTGGCACGTATGGTTAAGAGTAAAAAATTATTTTCTCTGACGGTCTAATCTGCAAAATACCGGAAACAGACTCTGCCATGTCTCATGTCCCTATCAATTTCCTTGTCTGTGCGTAGATCCCTTTACTGTCATTCATTGTTACTTGTATTCGGTCTATTCAACGTTAAAAAGCATAAAAAAAATGAGAAAAATAGCTTTGTACACTTAGTTTATAATTTATATACTTATTGGTTATTTTAATAAACCATCTGTCGCGAAGTTTGAGCCTTCTAGACCCGCTACTGATTGTATAGGAGGCTGGGTGGGGCCCAGGGTTGGTATGGAGGGGTGTGGAAAATCTCGCCTCCACCGGGATTTTTTTTTTTTTTTTGCCTGTCCGGGGTTTTTCCCCTTTGATCCATTTTTGTACTGTTTTAAATCCTTTCGTCATTCATGTCACTTTACGTTCCAAGCTACCGTCCTTACAACAAACACAACACAAACATCCATGCCCCCGGTGGGATTTTTTTTTTCCTGTCCGGTGTTTTTCCCCTTTGATCCATTTTTGTAATGTTTAAATCCTTTCGTCCTTCATGTCACTTTACGTTCCAAGCTACCGTCCTTACAACAAACACAACACAAACATCCATGCCCCCGGTGGGATTTTTTTTTTCCTGTCCGGGGTTTTTCCCCTTTGATCCATTTTTGTACTGTTTAAATCCTTTCGTCCTTCATGTCACTTTACGTTCCATACTGCCGTCCTTACGACAAACACAACACAAACATCCATGCCCCCGGTGGGATTTTTTTTTTTCCTGTCCGGGGTTTTTCCCCTTTGATCCATTTTTGTACTGTTTAAATCCTTTCGTCCTTCATGTCACTTTACGTTCCATACTACCGTCCTTACGACAAACACAACACAAACATCCATGCCCCCGGTGGGATTTTTTTTTTCCTGTCCTGGGTTTTTCCCCTTTGATCCATTTTTGTACTGTTTAAATCCTTTCGTCCTTCATGTCACTTTACGTTCCATACTGCCGTCCTTACGACAAACACAACACAAACATCCATGCCCCCGGTGGGATTTTTTTTTTTCCTGTCCGGGGTTTTTCCCCTTTGATCCATTTTTGTACTGTTTAAATCCTTTCGTCCTTCATGTCACTTTACGTTCCATACTGCCGTCCTTACGACAAACACAACACAAACATCCATGCCCCCGGTGGGATTCGAACCCACGATCCTAGTAAGCGAGCGGCCGAAGACCCACGCCTTAGACCGCATGGCCACTGGGATCGGCGGGATTCGATCCCCGGACCGTCCAGCCCGTAGCGAGTCGGCATACCGACTATGATACAGGAAAGTAGGCTTTATAAATTCTGTTGGGAACTCACATAAAACTTTGGTCTTTATCAGCGGAACAAAAACAGATTACAGCGTCCTACTGTGGGCAGCGTGTAAAAGGTCTATAGTCTATACGGTCTTTCGCTAAACGCTGTCTCGTGCATACATACGACCAATGAGAGTTACAATTGAATAATACTTTGTGATTGTGAAGTATAGTGTGAGATGTGACTGGCTTAAATTAGTCACATTTACACTCTTCACACACATTTTCAATTGCCTTTCCATTGGAAATAAAAATAAAAGTAGTTTAATAGGCATAAATGAAAAGAAATAGAACACCGGACACTAGAGAGTATAAAAGATACTTTTAGAAGCATTAGATGAGTTTCCAGGCAAGAACTGCCCCCCGCAATTTGTGAATATAATGAGAAGCTAAACCGTTACGTTTGTCGAAAGTTGTGCTGTTCTAGCTGCTGGGTTTCTCTTGGCAAGCTTTATTGCTGGTTCCCTCCCGTGAAGTAATTAGTCGTCCCGCTACGTGATCTACTGAAACGCATTGCCACGTAGCTGCCTCTCACTGCAATAAATGGCCCTACTGCAGGATCCAGGCAGTAGCATCTTGCAAACACTCAACCACTTAAAACGCAGTGGTTACTACACATAGCATCCGCTTTAACATTAAAAAATTCTTCATAATTTCCGCCCATTGTAGCTGATTTATGGGTTTTGTATTTTTTTTTACGTAGCCTTAACTGACTGGAATATCTAATGGAGGCGCGGTGATTCTGTTCTTAGGTGAATTTTGAGCCTTCGGTTTCATTGGACACTTGGTCATGCAAATGTACGTTCGTTGTGTGGGGAACCCAGAGCCCGACACTCTGACAGGCTGGACAATATGACCTTAGGGTAGGCAAATATAAACGATCGAAATACTTGCTATACCTCCACTTAGACGCCTACCGATTATCGGTGGTCCATTTTAGAGTTTCGCAAACGTATCTGACAAGAGAAAACATTAGGCTTAAAATATAGAGCAAGAATCCAGAAGAGGTCTGGCAAGTATTATAACCAAATAAAGCAAATAAAACTCATTCTTCATACCGAAAAATTATCACGTCCAGTGCTCAAGCATAATAATGTTGTTTTTATTTATTGCCTTCCTGTCTGTGTACTGTCAGTTAGGGAATAAATAGCATGCCCCCCCCCCCCCCCCCCCTCTTTACTACCAACATTCTGTTTAAACATCTTCGCTGGAAGTCTCTGACTGGCTGATACAGCACTAACTCCATGGAGCAGAGTCCTTACTGAGAAGCTAACAGGTCCTCAGCTAGTCAAGAAATTCCCCGCATATTATGAAACCCGAAGTTTCATTACCGCACTCACAAGAGCCCGCCACCTGTCCCTATCCTAAGCCATATCAATCCAATCCATGTCACCCATCCCACTTCTTGAAGATCAATTTTAATATTATCCTCCCATCTACGCCTGGGTCTTCCAAGTGGTCTCCTTCCCTCAGGTCTCCCCACCAAAATCCTGTATGCACCTCTCCCCTCACCCATACGTGCTACATGCCCCGCCCACCTGATTCTTCTTGATTTGATCACCGGAATAATATTTGGTGATGAGTACAGATCATTGAGTTCCTCGTTATGTAGTCTTCTCCACTCTCCTGTTATCTCGTTCTTCTTAGGCCCAAATATCCTCCTCAGCACCTTATTCTCGAACACCCTCAGCCTACGTTCCTCTCTCAGTGTGAGAGACCAAGTTTCACACCCATACAAAACAACAGGCAAAATTATAGTTCTGTATATTTTACTATTTATGTTTTTGGGTAGCAAAATGGAAGACAAAAGATTCTGTACCGAATGATAGCAAACACTGCGTGACTTCATTTAGTTCTTAGGTACAGCACACACGGTGCAATAAAGTACAAGATGCATCCGAGATAATGACCAAGTTGTTTGTGACGTCGAGGGGGGAAATTTTGCTATCAAAAATTTCTCACGGAACTGCCGGCTTCAGCGGAGCACAATCTGGCGAAGGCCGTTCTAGATCTTCGCGCCATAGCTGCTGAGCTGCGTCTGTGCAGCTGATGTACAAAGGTTAATTGATGGCTGTTGTTTTGGCGGACTGATGTCTGCAGTTAGTCAGCTATCAGCATGAAGGCTTATCCCTAAACGTGATCAGATGGATTGTATATGACTGGCGAATACTGGGAGGACGGACAAAGATTTGGATGGACATAACCCGTATATGGTAAAGTAAAGGTAAAGTTCTCCCTAGAACAGGCCATGAAGGCCCACAGGGGGAGTAGAGGTATAGCTCTACTCTTTCTTTAACCTCGGCACTAGATGAGGGTGGGTGGTCAACTCCACCCCCCGACCTCTTTACCCCCGGGAAAGAGACCCGGTACCCATTGTATAGGAGGCTGGGTGGGCCCCAGGGCCGGTCTGGACGGCTGCGGAAAATCTCGCCCCCACAGAGATTCGATCCCCGGACCGTCCAGCCCGTAGCGAGTCGCTATACCGACTACGCTATCACGGCCCTAACCCATATATGGACTAGATTGTATTCACTGGACGAGAAAACAGAGAAGGGTATCTAATGCCTAAGTTAAGCTAAGTTCAGCATGGCCAATTTATTTATGTACGTACTATCTCTTTGTATCCCAGTGCATTCAAAATTCATCTTCATTAGTGTAGCCGAATGTTTGTTGCAGCAGTTGATCACCCCCACCCCTCTACATTTTTAGTGAGTAAGGTTAGTGAAAATGGGTAGGGGAGTAGGAAAAGAAGAAGTAACCTGGCGTCCGGCAACAGTTGGGTTCTGAGAAAAGCAGTCTACAGACCATGTTGCAGCCAGCTCTGATGTTCTTATTGTTGTAATAATAAAAGATGAAACCCAATTGGAAGCTTATTCCTCGTTGTTGTGGGTGCTAAGAAAACCAGCAACGATCGGCAACAGTAGTGAGAACTTCTGCAGTATCGTTGTTTTCTGGTCCATTTCATCTCCGAGACGTTGGTAACCACATGCGCTTATTAGACGCCACGTAACATAGAAACAGCCTAGGAAAATACTTTTCAAACTTTTTTCATCGCGACCCAGAATATGAAAAAAATTTTGGACCTCGACCCAGAGGAATAATTTATAACTGAGTTTTCCTACAAACATGAGAGAAATGAATGATAAACTTATGTCCCGTTTACCTGAAAATGTCTGTAACTTGACGCCACTATATTTTGTGAATATAAATAGCCATAATAGTAAGCCGAAGAAGAATGCTCTTATTATTTAAAATGAAGTACAACTGCGAAACGCCATTATTAGGTTTGTCATGTCTGTCTGTCCGTCCGCAGGGAACAACTCAGCTACCACTGGACGGATGTTCCCTGAAATTTTATATTTGTTTATTTTTCGAAAATCTGTCGACAAAGTTCAAGTTTCATTAAAATCTGACAAGACTAACGGGTACTTTACATGAAGGCGTATGTAAATTTATGATAATACCTCGCTGAATCCTTCTTAGAATGAGAAATGTTTCAGACAAAAGTTGTAAAGAAAATCAAAATACGCATTTTATATTCAATAACGTTTTTTTAAAAAATTGTGCCTTTTATGAGATAATGTGGAAGAATGTGGTAATTCCAGACAGGCCACAGACGACAATATAATACGGCGCGTGCGCTTTGCATTCTGGATAACTAAGGCTACAGACACACACTCAGCATATGTAATACTTATTGCTTTTCCACGGCAACAATGGTTACGCGAACGCTCCCCATTTTTACGTTATACGTACATTGCCTCTCTTGATAAATAATGGTAACGTCTGATTTATGAGAAAACACAAAGTAACCAAGAAATGTTATTAAAATTTATTTATTTATCCAACATCGTGGGTGTGACTGCCTGTTCTTCATGACCTCGTCCCAGTCCGGATTAAACGGTCAGAGCGTTAATCCCGTATCGAATGCAGTGCTCAGACTGTTCGTGTTCATTTTCAAACGTGTCAAAGTCGCAAGTCAAAGTTCGCACTTGTAGAAATGATGGCGCATCGGTGTGCGATTGGCACTGAGAATTGTCAGTGTCGCTGGAGGAAGAGGCGTGGCGATGTAAGTCGTACAGCTGAGACCCTCCAGATCTCGAGATTCCGGAAATTTTTCTGCAGTAATAACTAGTGTACGTCCGTTGGCCTCAAATTGTATAGAGCCCTGTCCTCGGTGGTAAACTGGGATTTTCTCCAAGAAGATAGAACATGCTGTGGGAAACCCGGAGGACTTGGAAAACCAGGAAACAGGGGCAGACAGGGACGGCAGCAGTGACCCAGAGATGAACCTCTCGCAACTCAGTGATCGCGAGCCCAAGTTTGAGAAACACTGACGTAGAGGAAGAAAATAGCGACTTTCACTGCCATGAAAATTTAAAACCTCATACAAACTCAAGATTTGTTTCAGATTTCCTAATCTGTCCAACCTGAACGAGCAGTCGGGGACATCTTAGACGCTCGCAGACATAATTAGAAGATTGATTATAATACAAATTGGAATCGATACGTAGAAAGGCAAGTGAAACGGAAAGCCTGATACAACGTTAAATTAAAGTGAAGTTACATGAGACTTTTGACATGGTCTGGTGCGTTATGTATCTCTCACGCCTACCATGACTTTCCTTGTCATCTTCTTTTCCGCCATACTATCATTTCTTACCCCCCTCTTCGTGTTTCATAGCGTTAAGTATCCATCGAGTGCTCACACATGTCCCAAGATAACCGCGTGCCCCTCTGACTCATACACGTTTTTCAATCATTTCCTCCTGATAAAAATAGGAGTTAGTCACATCAAATGCCTTGTAGCGTTGTTTTGATAATTAATCTGGCATTCGTCTTGGTGACCTAATGCTGTACGTATGGAATTAATATATCAAATTCTGACATGTGAGTTTTTATGCGCGTTCGCGAAACTGCGAAAAGCGGCTTTTAGATTCATCATGTCTGTCTGTCTCTGTCCGTTCCGTCTGTCCGTCCGCATGGAAGAACACGGCTCCCACTGGGCTGATTTTTCATGAAATTTTATGTTTGAGTATTTTTTCGAAAATCTGTCGAGAAAATTCAAATTCGATTAAAACCTGACAAGAATAACGGGTACTTTACATGAAGACCGATGTACATTTATGATAATAACTCGCCGAATTCTTCTTAGAATGAGAAATGTTTCATGCAAAAGTTGTAGAGAAAATCAAAACACACATTTTATGTTCGATAACCTTTTTCCGAAAATCGTCCCGTTTATGAAATAACGTGGA
This sequence comes from Reticulitermes speratus, assembly GCA_021186555.1. Taxonomy (NCBI): domain Eukaryota; kingdom Metazoa; phylum Arthropoda; class Insecta; order Blattodea; family Rhinotermitidae; genus Reticulitermes; species Reticulitermes speratus. Next base: position 7,928,431 of record JAJKFL010000014.1, read on the forward strand.
AGAGTATGATAGAGCCAGACAGGCCACAGATGACAATTTGGCGCATGCGCTTTGCATGCTGGATAACTAAGGCTACCAACACACGCTCAGAATATGTAATACTTATTGCTTTCCCACGGCAACAATGGTCACGCGAACGCGCCTCAGTGTCTCGTTACATTCTCTCAGCGGTGTTGCTGATTCTTCGGGGCTTCTGGGATGTGACGATGTGTCGTTGGGCAAGCGGATCCCGACGTTTCGAAGGCAAGTAATGTACTCATCTTCACGGGGCAATCAATGTAAGACAAATACTTGATCCCTGAAGAATAAAACATTAGGTTCTTTCGAAACGTCGGGAGACATTAACTCGGACACAGCGTCACTTTTCAGGAAGACCTGAATCTAAGTTGACATATTTTAACATTCCTAAGCTCTTTTCTTTGGTTTCACTTTCTGAAATACATATAATGTGTACACAGGTGACACTGGTAACATGCCAGTTACGTGGTTACGTTGACCCACTGCAGCACCGTGAAGGTCTTTCTACCACTTACCGCGACAGTAAGAGCAAGGCAATTTAAGTAAGGCGTTGGCTACTTAACAGGTTCCGTCGGCATGTGATTGAAACCGGCATTATCTGCAGTGCCGCTATTAAGAACTGTACACTGAACCAAAGCCAGTGAATACTTTGGCATGCACAGACGCTGCCGTATAGTCCATCGTACGTTACAGAAAGTAGCTAGTCCATACAGTAAAGGTACGCTTATCGCAAGAGTTCTGGTGTTGCCTCTAGATTTTCAGTTCTTGACTGCTACACCGGACTCACCTTCCGGTTAATCCGCACTGGGTGAAAGGATCTCAGTGTCGTTATGGGTTTGTAATGGGTTCTTCCGAAAAACTGGGTCGGGTTCACAAACATGGGATTTATTAAATCATACTGTCGGTATCATATAATTATCAAGCTCTCCGTCTAATGAGCTTGGGTTTCTAAGTCCGCACACTGACCGGTTTAGCATTCGACCACCACGAGTTTCAACAAAACAATCCTCGGCAGAGAGCAACACCCTGACGGCACCGTGAGCCGTCTCCTCCCAATAGTATCCCAAAAATCCACGACGTAGTGTCTACTCTCCCCCAGAACTCACTAATCTTCCTCTTATAACACCCTCTCGCCTCGGCGTGCAACCACTATCTCCTCTCAGAGGCCTCCCCACCCCAAGTTCGAATGACTTTTCCCGGTCAGTGATTGGTCACCAAGACACTTAGCTGCGGACGTGTCGACACAATACTTTGGAAGATTACTTCCAGAAGGGAAGAATTTTAAGTGTAAGAGGGGACACCTGTTTACCCTCCGGCTACAACACACATCACATTCAGGTAGCCGGCAAGAACGATCCGATGTACTGCCAATTTCTGCTGATGTATGTAAAACAAAGGGAAAGCGGACAGCCATAAAAGGATTTACTTTCTAAAACAATGTGTTTATGCTCTTGTAAAGTACAACTTCTGGGCGTAGAAACTGCCTTCTAAAACACGTGATTGGTGGAAAGTTAGAGGGAAGGATAGAAATGACTGGAAGACCAGAAGGAAGACGTAAGCAGCTACTGGATGACCTTAAGGAAAAGAGAAGGTACTGGAAATTGAAAGAGGAAGCACTAGATCGCGCTGTTTGGAGAACTCGCTTTCGAAGAGGCTATGGACCTGTCGTAAGACAGACTACAGAATAAATAAATGACATTGTGTAAATAATAAATGTGTGTAAATAATTGTGTAATATTGGACAAAATCTTGCAAGGACGCCGAATATAAAATTTGATAAAAATCATTCCAACCGTTTTCCAGATATGAGACGACACAAAGATAAAAATCACTTTTGTTTCTTTGTGTAAGAAATCGCCAAGCGTTACGAAGGAATTGAATTGGGCACGAAATGTAACTATGTTCCGAAATATTTTTCGCTGGTATAAAACATTTAGCCACTTATGGTAAAAGCGGCGCGCAAAAAACGCGTGCAGGTCTACGTGAAAAGTGATTATTATTGTTGCCTGATCTAAACCAAATTTCGAAAATGTCGACGAATTTGAGTACGCCTCATATGCACCTGTGTCACCTATGACTAAAATCCACATAGCGGTTCTTGAGTCGTTATATGCGGGCTAACAGAGGGCTAAAAACCGGAGGTGATAGGCGTTTGTTTTGCAAATTTTCGCTGCGAACGCGCCTCAACCATTGTCGTGGCAATGTGTGACGTGGATATTATGAAATTACTATCTATCTATCTTGAATGTACGAGTGCATAAAGTTTACAGTAAAGTATTGCTGCTTCATTTGCGTGAAATGTCGCCTCAGTCCGTCTCTGGTCATGCATTATTCCCACTCTCCATTGGTGTTCCAGTCGTCGAAATTGAATAACAGACATCGTAGTGACGAAATTACGAGGTAATACGGTCTGTACTGTCCTTATCTTTGCGCAGCAATACCACGTGGAGTGTTTGTTGCAATAAGCATGCACAAAAAATGCATCAGAAATCAGGAGCGTGGAAAGGATAGGTAAACAATGGGATCAAGTGTGCACAGATCACGGGCGATTGCATTTTGTACAGTGACGCTTAATACTTATGGGTTGTCAATATGGAGTTGCTTCATTGTCACCTTTCCTGCGCTTTAGAATTTTAAGGGGGCTCATAGATTTGTCGAAAATTTAAGCACCCCAGAATAGGATGCCGTACCTTGAAACGCTTTGAAGGCGTATAGGGGACGTAGAATAAATTGACATTTTCTTAAATACTGGTGGCAGAAGAATGAGTTAGTAGGTTCACGCTCCGCCAACCTTATCTATTTAATTAACCATCGGACAGGATTGTGGCTGGGTGGGCCGGCCAACTTTTCTTTACTTTTGACATTCGTTTCTGCTAATCGCTGCGCTCTCACCTGCTAGCATATAACTCCTTTCGTTCTGTTGCACTTCTCTGCCTATGACTATCATTGGTAAAACGGCCCTTTTTTTGGTTAAAGGCGGCATATTGAAACATTTCATTGGAAGCAGAGTTCAGTATTGCAAAGATATTTTCATGTATGACCACCATACACCCAGCGCTTACCAAGCTCTGCAGTGAAAGACACTGTGAATTGGATTCTATTACGGGTACATAGCAAGACAAACACTGGTTTATAGCAGCGTTGTTTCCAGCTTAGAACTTTCTGTGACCTTTCTCTGATGATGGTGGTGGCCACCACCGAAACATGTTGGAAAATGGCCTAACTTTGTAACACCTTTTTCAAAATCATTAAATGGTGCATTCTTGTTGGAAACTTTTTAGACAGTAACTCAACTATAACAAGGAGTTCAGGTGCAAGGCGTTAGGTCTATCTGAAAAGTCAAGGGTGGTTCTTGGTTCACCTTGTTATCGCTTGTACGTTTTCAGTTCGTGAATTCATTTATAGATACCATATAATATGCGCGACGGAGAATCAGGAACATCCATTCTAGCAATTCTCGAGTTACGACACATTAAATTCCATTTTTTAATGAACCCAAAATCTTAAGGCTTAACGATGAAGCGCATTGGGCATAAAATTTACTTTTCTGTATTTTCCTATACATTCCGATTGACGCGAGAGACTTAGGTCGACCAAGAAAAAGATGGAGAGACCAATAGGGTACCCATAGAATAGGAGGCTGGGAGGGTCCCAGAGCTGTACTGGACGCTTTTACAGAAGAGAAGAACCTCTAGTCCTTTCTGGGAATTTAAACCACGATTTATCCGTTGTACAGTCCTCAACCTAATCACTATACTGACTGAGCTAACTCACCTCCTACACACCGGTGTGTGTGTTCAAAAATATTGCATCTTGTGCTATACATTAACAGCATCTGTGACGGTGTCCTGTGCAGAATTCAGTCTGTCGTATGCCAATTTGTCCGATGGCAATCTGCCTGCTAGCTAATTACAACGGGGTTGGGGTGGAAGAGAGAGGAACATGGTGTGTATAATTCACAGTTATAGAAATCAGTGGGTGAGGTGAGCAATACCTCCCTATAACAAGGGGTAGTTGTGCAATTGTTCCTGTTGTACCGCTCACAGAGCTTATTTCTTGCATACTCGCGGTGCAAGAGTGACGTACGGTTACATTCTTAGATTTTTCTGTTTCGGTCTGAGCATTCAAGTTGCCTCATTTGTCGTCTTGTGGTTGGGTGTTATTTTAACCCTTTTTCTGTGGAGCCAGCCATCAGTGGACATGTTGGAGCCTATCATTTCTCTAAGTATTTCTAAAATTTCGTCTGTGATCGATAAGAATGTGTCCTGCGGTTCAGACAAAAAGACGGACCATCAATCACAAATACATTTTCAGGAATAAAAAAGGTAAAATTCATTTTATAACATACCATGAAGGCAAAGAGAAAGAGGGGTATAGCTCGACCCTTTCTTTAACCTCGGCGCTAGAAAGTGATGAGCGGTCGACGCCACGCCCCGGCCGCTTTACCCCCCGGGAAACAGACCCGGTACCCATTTTACAGGAGGCTGTGAGGGCCTGGTGGCCAGTATGGATGGGTACGGAAAATCTCGCCCATAGCGGGGTTCGAACCCCGGACCGCCTAGCCAATAGCGAGTCTCTGTACAGATTATGCTATCCAGGCCCCAAAATTCTTTAAGTAGGTAGGAAAAGTTTTACGTGATGCTTTTTTACTTTTGTCATCCCGTTGTGTTAGATATAATAATGAGGGACATAAATTGCAGTCAACACATTCTTACATGATGCGTTTATTCGTGCAGTCGTGTTATGTTGTTTACGAACCATTATGTCTGTTATTAATGAAACATTAAAATGATCATGAAACATTATTAGTAAATTATTAAAATGATCTCAAATGAACAGGGTAGGAGGGCGTGGAATGAGTCTGTATAGCCCAGGATAAGGGTAAGTGCGGGCTGTTGTGAACACGGTAATGAATTTTCCGGTTCCATAAAATGTAGAGAATTTCTTGCTTCGCTCAAGAACAATTAGCTTCTTTATGAGTCTGCTCCATAGACCTGAAACATTATACTGCAATAAAGAAACGTGACATCGATCTTACGTGCAAAAATGCATGAAAACGTGACATATCTGAGGTGAAGGTTCATACCGAGATCTTCTGGCTTGTGTCACGATGCAATGTTTACTGCCTTCATTTTCAGGGTATAAGGCACCAATAAACGATAAGCATAATGCTTTAATTTGTCATAGGCATGTCACGCCTCGTAGCAGTACCAACAAACCGACTGAACAGAAAGCAGTAACTGTTTTCCGTTGACTTAGCTATTTACCTTCCCGTTTCCTCCTTAAATATTTTGTTTATTACAAGCAGCTTTATATAAAAACAGGTAAATTTGCCGGTAAAGATAAGTTTACATTTAACAGCCTAATTACAGTACTATATGTGTGTAACACCTTCTTTAACATTCCAAATACCTGAACATATTCCAAAGAGTGTATTTATGAATTTCGAGTTATGAATTTCTGAATCACGGAGAAGTTATGTAACAAATAAAACAAATGTGGGTATTTAAGACTTGCGTTTTTATTCCTTACGAAATTACGTTTTTTCAAAGGACATTCAGAGCTACCAATGGAAAAATTCACAAGTCTCAATAATTACATTTGGGTCGCATATTTACTTGTTCATTTATGGCTGGTACCTATGCCTGTCATATTACACTGAATCAGGTACCAGAATATCGTAATGTTAATATTCGTACCTCATTTAATTCCTTTATTGATTGGCATATAAAATTACCTATGCACTTATAAGTGCAGTGCACTACGAACATGTGAACTGGCAACGGATCCTGTCCGGACAGTGCCGAACTGCTTACAAATAACCGTACTGCCGCGCGAGGGCCACGTTCTCCCGTCGCACGCCCACTTCGCATGGGACTTCATCCAAGTCAATGTCATAGGGCACCATCCAAACGTCGCGCTTGCCCGTCGCTCTGGTAACTCCGGGCAGATCCTTCGTATCAAAGACGATATAGTAGTCAACTTTATTCAGTTTTCTGAGCAATGTGCGACGTTTCCCGTCCCAATTGTTTCTTACGAGTCTCCAGTCATCTGTCGACGGCGGCAGAGAGGTTAAGTACACACCTCTTCCCAGGACAGCATCCCGCGTGGTGTCCATTGAACTTCTGATGACACCATCGCTTAAAATTCCTTTGCGCCCCTCGGCAGAGGTGTAGTGGTACAACAACACCATTGTGTCTGAAACTAAAAGGGGTGAACTGTTTAATTTCACCATTTTCAGTACAACTAGTGGATGTATTAATTTCAATAGTTGTCAGAGTAAACACAACACTTTTCATATGCACTGTTTATTTTTTCTACAACATGTTTCGGCCGCGTACGCCGGCCATCATCATGTAGAAGTTACAAGGTTATTCCTTATAAGGAATAATAGGTAATCATACAGTTTTATATATTTTAACTGTAAAGGGGAGACCTCCACCTCAACATTTTTTTTCAATTTATGATCTTGTAACTTCTATCTGATGATGGCCGGCGTACGCGGCCGAAACATGTTGTAGAGAAAATAACCAGTGCATATGAAAAGTTTTGTGTTTACTGTGACAGACATTGAAATAGTTGATTACATACACAACGGGATGATTATTCCAAAATTTAATAGATGTACAGTGTAATAATGTTAAGTTCAGTATTGCGTCTGAATATCATAAGACGGCCTAAGTTGCCAATATGCCATTTCATCCTTTCACGTCACTAATCTCTTTTTATTTCATTTCCAAACTACAGTAACGTCACTTATCATATAATAAAATATTTTCAACACAATATGGCGGGAAAGCCGTCGAATTTCGGTGTAATACGTAACATTTTTATAACCACAGCCAACATCGAGCACAAAATAAACAAACTGTCGATGTATGCTTCGGATAGCATAAAGTTGATGACTGACACAACACCTAAATGTGCTCCAGTCATATTATTTTGGCACGCAAGACTTCATGGTGTAAAAGGTAAAGTTAAAGCAATCCCATTACAGGCCTTGACAGGCCCTTAGGGCTCCAGGAGGTCGAGTATCCCAGGTTTTTACACAATCGGCACATAAAGGTGGTAAGGTTGTCAACCCTACGCACCGGCCGCCTTTACCCCCCAGGAAAGATTCCCGGTACTCATTTCTGTTAGAGGCTGAGTCGACCCCAGGGTCATAATGCGACCGAAACGATTATGTCAATGAAAAATTCCAATGACACCATCGGGAATCGAACCCGCGACCCTCCGGTTTGTAGCGCAGTGCCTCAACCAACTGCGCCACCGCGTGCCCCACTTCATGGTGTACGGCACAATAGAAACTGCTACTTTTACTACCGAGTTTTCCATTCAATTTTACCACAAAGTTGCTTTTATACTCACCTACCTCGCCGATAATGAATAAATTTATATAAAAAGCTGTTCAGTTAAGGATTATGAACAACGTCTTGGAATTGAACCTAGAAATCTCTGCCAAAGCAGGGACTTTATCTTTACCGGAGTTATATTTAATTATACAAATACTGTAATTTAATTTGGCCAAGCTGCAATGGCATATTACAGGGTAACCTTTACCATCAGTAAGGTTACAATGGAGGCCATATCGGTGTCAACTATGTAGAACTGTTAAAGTGTGGAACACGACTTCGTGGTGAATTTAGAGTGTTATACTATGAAATAATGTCACGAAACTGGGTAGGCTATTGGTACCCCGCAATAATGCAGCCATCTAATAGCCCTGTCACACACAACCATTCATTGCGTGGCCTGCCTTGCGAGGTCTGTAATCTCTTCCAAAGCGAGTTCTCTACAGTGTGATCTAGTGCTGCTTCTTTCAAGTTCCAGTATCTTCTCTTGTCCTTAAGGTCATCCGGTAGGTGCCTACGCCTTCTTCCTCGTCTTTCTTCCCTTCTAACTTTCCGTCAATAAAGGTAACATTTAATACCCTTTACTCAGTAACAGGTCGGAACGTTGTTCTCTCTTAACCATATCATTGCTTTTCTTTACAACGGTAATGTAAATATACTATTCTTATACACAGTTCTTACTTTCCTAAATCATTCTCACGACAGAGGCGGTTAAAGCCACGTATTCCTGGCTTTGCCAATACAAAACTATCACAGGCACCCCCCCCCCCCCAATTTAGTGTCGCCACTCCAATATCAATTACACAACAAAGAGACTTTAATAAATCATGTTGACATTATCAGGTATGACGGAGGAAGGAAAGAAAACAATACCTCCTTGGCACTGACGTGAACGTTTGCCTCGTTATTTTACGAAGATCTAATCTATTCGTGTACTTATATTAAGAAGATATATTCCATCTGTCCTCCTAAATTTATCAGAAGATAATAATTACTTTTATATTACACATAAATTGTGCAAATAATCTCCAGGTTATACATCTACCTACAGTTTGAAATCCACTAATTATCTGGATGAGATACGAAGAAAAACCCACGGAGGGGAGGGGGGGGGGGGGCTATACTCGTATAGTATACCGTACATCTCCAGCGTTAATCAAAATTAAGGAACACAAGACAGGCAACGTACCTATAAACGTAACATCGAGGCGCGTTCGAGTAATAATTCTTGCCGTGCGAAAGCAATACGTACTACATATTATGAGTGTGTTGTCTGTCTGTAGCCTTAGATATCCAGCATGCAAAGCGCATGCGCCGTATTACATTGTCATGTGTGGCCTGTCTGGCTCTATCATATTTTTCCACATTATCACATAAACAGCACGATTTTCAGAAAAAAAAGTATTTACTGAACATAAAACGTGTGTTTTGATTTCTTCACAAATTCTGTCTGAAATATTTCTCATTCTAAGCAGAATTCAGCGAGATATCATAATGTACTTAGGTCTTGTTGTAAAGTACTCGTTATTCCTCAAAGATTTTAATAAAACCTGAATTTTCTCGACAGATTTTCGAAAGATACACAAAATCAATTCATAAAATCTATCCAGTGGGAGCCATGTTCTTCCATGCGGACGGACAGACAGACAGACAGACATGACGAAGCTAATAGCCGATTTCGCAATTTTGCTAACGCGCCTAAAATTAACGCAAAGTAAGACATTACTTTTTACTATCATGCCCATTTCTACTAATTCAGTTATAATTTAGAAAGTTGAACTTATCAAGATTTTTGTTCACAGATTGTACCACACGAGGCTTATTTTTATGTTGAAGAACTTCCTTTTCACACTCGAAGTATAGGAAAGGACTTTTAATATTTAATATAATATACATTTATTATATTTTAATATTTAATATAATACATTTTTAATATTTAATATTTAATACACAATCTTGACTTTAGTTTCGGCGTATACAACTCCGAGTTTTGTAAAACTGAAGTCTCAGTTATCTGAAAAGGTACAATTTTAATCTGTTGTATTTAAATTGTCTTTCTTTATGTATTTTAATTAGCTGATGTTTTTTTTACAAAAGCGAAACATGTAGCAAGCAATAAACTGATATAAATTTAGTTGTGGTTGAAGCGCCGTACTTCCTTTTTGCCAAACGAGGTTACAGTTTGAGCTGTCACTTTAATTAGATATATTTAAGGACTTCGATTTTGAGTTCTCGTTTGCTGCAGTCACCACACTACTAATAGTAAAACTTTCATGAAAACACTACTATTGGTGTTCTCAAAAAACCACACTTGCATCACTTCCGTCTTCAAATTCTACTGTTTTGCTTCACTATCTACTGGTAACACTTTCAAAGAGCCTGTGAAAATGTAAGCCACAGACACAATTGCACCGTCATGCTCACTACAGTCGCCATCAGTGCTTGGAACGTCACTAAATATGGCCTGCACATTACGAATATCTGGCAGTGTCCATGCGCGTGTATATTATCTCTTAGAAAAACAAGTGTTTCCAGGTGTCGGTGTTGTGACGGGATAGGGAGACAAATGGAGGTTATGAGATAAACCTGCCGTGTCCAAGTCAGTGATAAAAGAAACACTCTAAAACAGTACCCACGTCTGTAAAAGAAAGGTATAAACTGGCTCCACTGTTCTGGAGCACTTCATCTAGGTTTACCCACTAGGCTAACAAATGAAACAATACGAACGTGTGGGCTAAGCTAAATGTAATACAGTATTCGAAGAGTTAATGCCAAATAAAATTACAGCACATATACATACCTGAATATGGTCTGCCGAGAGACGGTCACCAACAGGTGTACTGAGCAAACACTGACACAAGCACGGCCGATGTATGTCTGGTCCGATTATGTGATTTGCCAACTCTGCCTCTCGGTCACGTGACACGCTAGGGTGTCGCTGACATCAGTACAGCCAGCTACATGGAATGATCCTGACAAGACTCCCGCTCTGATGCCAAACTGTCCGCCTCGATCGCCTGATTTGTCGGTTCCATATTGCCTTCTCTCTGTAGGCATTCTTAAGAATAGCGTGTTTCAGTCACGACCTTCAAATAACAATGTGCTTAAGGGGAAAATCGCGTGGAAATTGAAGCGACACAATAACAGACATAGCAGATGGAGATATATGAGTACCCGAAACGTCTATTCGTGAAGAAGGATGTAATTTTAAAAAAAGTGTCTATTTTATGTTTGAAGTAAAATGCTCCAGTACTAATGCGTATGAAAATGTGTTTTCTTTAGTTATCTGTAACCTGAGTGAAATGGAATGGTATATAAGGACCGACAGTCTTCTCTGTATTTCCTTGTAATGCACTGCTTCAAACTTTATATTAACTGCTTTATGTTATTTATTTATTTAAGGTTTAAGGAACTTGTTAAAGAAAAATGGCGACAAACGACAATAGCGATGTGTGAATAATGATGGATATGAATGTGGAAGAAAGACGTCGTGGCATAAGATGAGGTAGCTACTTGTTACGGTGAAAGCAATATAGAGGTAGCTATTTGTTACGGTGAAAGCAATATAGAGGTAGCTATTTGTTACGGTGAAAGCAATATAGAGGTAGCTATTTGTTACGGTGAAAGCAATATAGAGGTAGCTACTTGTTACGGTGAAAGCAATATAGAGGTAGCTATTTGTTACGGTGAAAGCAATATAGAGGTAGCTACTTGGCCCCCATCTGCCTGCAATGAACGTGGGTCCTTTGAAAACTTAAACGCGGTTAGTTGACTCAAAACTGTAGGAAACATATGGAACACGAGTGGGGATCACAAGTCACTCCCTGTTTGGGGACACGCTCTTCTTCCCTTTCTGCTAAGTCGCTCCCCACTGTCTTTCGGCCCTGAAGTTTACACCAAAACGTGAATACTGGAATATGCGGATTTTCACAAAATCTAGGGCACGCTTCAAAATGCTAGGTGCCAGCAGTGTGGCATGAAGCAAGTCCCACACTGAGGATCCACAAATATTTTGCACCATGGTACAAAATTTAGTCGCTCACGGCGGCCTGGCGCACGCGATTTTGTGCGCCCCTGCTGTATCATATATTTCCCCAGCTAAATGCTCATGCTGTGTCAGGGGTTATGCAATTTGAAGAACAAAATCTTTTGGGATGTTATTTACGATGTTTCGTAGGATTCTTGTGTCTTCGTGTACAAGGTCGTGTCCAAGAAGTGTATATATGAAATCTGTGGTCTTCTGGGTAATTACACGGCGTCGTGTGGTAATTATTTACCAATTTATTTAATCTAATTTATTTATTAATTTAAATAATTACCACACGACGCCGTGTAGACCACAGATTTTATCAACATCGCGGCGTAAGCCTGAAATCAAGTGTATATATACTTCTTGCTACCGCCCTTTCTAGAGTCACCGTCTCTAGATGTGATTTTCCGCAGGCAACGGAAAACACAGACGTGGTAATCAACTAGTCAAGTTCGGTAGGTATGATGTCTTATCGTCAGGGATTATTGTCGTGTGGAACGTTAACAGACTACCGTCCTACACTCCACGCGGCACTCCAAAATTAAACAAAGAAATTTCAATTGGTAATTTAAACACTTCCCCAATTTATTATTATTTTGTAGCACTCAATACAATTCACTTCTGCAATATTGATAACTTTTAGCAACGTGTTTTCGTTTATTATATTTTAGTTCAGCAGAAGCCGACAATCTTGTGGGACAGCTAATTTGTTTCCCTAAACTCCACCAGATGAACAACCGACCCTGTCTTGTGATCTCTTACAACTCGTTGATCCCAATCTTCGCAGTTTTCGTTCTACAAATGGCGGTTTATGACACACAGCTGGTAACATCCCTACTAAATTTTATGAAGGTTCATTTTCAAGTATTAAGGTTTATCAACAAAGAGTCAACTTTCTAAATTTTTGAATAACCCGGGAATTGACAAAAGCCAGCAAGTCCTTTTAGTTTCTTGACTACTCTCCCCCACCCCTTTTATGGCTGCCGGTCTGACCTTCCCTTTTGAGTCGCGTCTTCCTACGCCAAATGTTCTAATTGTTTTGCCAAAATAAAACTAGGGTGTCTACCAAGACGAAGAATAGGACTCGAACCCAAGCTGTCCGGTAACATTCTCTTCTTCAAATGATATGGAGGGACTATGGAGCACTACCTGGCAACTCAGCTTACCACAGCACCACTTTTCCGCCACATTGTCCGTTCTTACGCATGAGTGGGGGGGGGGGGGGGGGGGGGGGGGAGTCCCGGCACCGAGATCACAGTACATAAGATTGTTGCTACTGCCCATCCTGAAAGCATTCGCACAGTGCAGACGCTCACTACACACTATTCGAAATGCTTGAGGTTTTCAGTCTGCATGCCACTCCAACCAATAGCAGTCCTCTAATGACCATCATCGTCAACACCCCCTGCACCGCGCCATACACGCCATCTTTACCGCGGCTTTCAGATTTCCGGGTGTTTTATTGTCGGTGGCCCGGCCGAGATTTGAATATGGTCACTCCCTAATGGAAGTCAGAAATGTTACCGCTTGAGGGAAAGTGAAGGCCTTTAAGCGTTGCATTTATATAATCGCAACTCAACGGCCTTGCCAGGTTCACTACACCGGTTCCCGTTATGTTATGGCAGTCAAGCAACTTTGGGTATGGTCAATACTTGGATTGGTTACCGGCTGGGAACCCAACGTGCTGCTGGCTTGTAAAACACAGGAAATGGTCGAGGTGTAAGGGTCTCCGCGGTGCCCGCCCTAGTGCATGTTCTTCATTCAATCACAAAAGTCAGAACCAATAAAATACACTGTCGCGAGAAACCCACAATGTCTATATCAATGTTCTGCATGTTTCGGCCCATCGGCAAGGCGCTTCCATCGGTGCAATGACACGCGTGTAAAGAGTTAATACTGCATACTCCAAAAATCAGTTATGCATACAAAAACGTAAAATTTTTAAAATTACCAGTTATTTAATTACAATGTATTTTCTATATCTCGTAAAATTAAATACACTTTTCACTTAATACTTTGATACCGTCCCTTCGCTTTCTCTGGGGTTTCGAGACAATCTCAGGGATTACACAGGGGTGTGCTAATCGAGTATAATAGTTATCTAAAAATGTATGTTTATTACGTTCAAATTATATATTCACGACGACACATGGTGTCTCTGACTGCCTCCGTTTCCAGAAATATAGCGAACTGCCCTCCAGTATTCAGGTCAGTCCACCATCCACTCTCTAAAATGTTTTTTTTTTATGATGAGGGTTTTCGCCTTCCCTTATTGGTTGAATCCTGAACGCTGGGTTCAAGGTTCTCTGAATGCCAGGAAGAATTGCTTCCTTAGCGAAACCCAAGTAATTTTCAAGGTGGTGTCCTTTCCATTCCTTTCTCTCAATGATTTCATGACACTAAAACCTGTCAGTGACTTGAGCTTCTCCAGATAATGACCTTCAGCTTCACAGTCTAAAGTCTCAAAGTGTAGACACTGGGGCCATGTTCCCTGATGATAGCTCTGTTTTTGAAATCACTGCTTCCTCCTCCACAGTTTCTTTTGACTTTTGTGTAGTAGGGCGAGGAACTCGAACCCTTTGCCACACACAGTTATTATTTTCCGGTTATGACGTCTATGGTTGAGTGGCTGTTCTTTTCTAAAAACACTTTCTAGTGACTATCTAGTTACTAGAATAATGTAGTCATGTTAGTGAATTTAGTCACATTGGTAATAAGATCTGGATTGATATGGTTCAGGACAGGGACAGGTGGCGGGCTCTTGTGAGTGCGGTAATGAACCTTCGGGTTCCACAAAACACGGGGAATTTCTTGACTAGCTGACGACCTGTTAGCTTCTCAAGAAAGACTCTGCTCCATGGAGTTAGTTAGTTAGTTGGTAATAAGATACATTTACTTACCTTGAAAACTGAAGTCAAAAACCAATTTATTTCAGAATTTATTTAATTCAGAAACTAATTTACCAATGGACACGGCGTAACATCCCAGAAGACGCTGAATCTCCAGCAACACAGCTACGGAAACCTTAAACCTTATACATAATCTCCACGCAAGTTGGAGTAGATTTTAATACCCTCGGGCATTCCACTTGCCATAGTCTGAAGTCAACATATACTTAACCGAGTTCACCAGTCTGACAAAAGTGAAAAATTATTGGAGAGGTCTGAGTTACTAAACATGTAGCTGGCCGAAATTTTCGTAACCGCTTCACCTATTAATACTAGGTCTGATGATTCTGCAACTTTCCCTGCCCAAGGGAAAACTTTCTTTTTGCTCTCTGTCCATGGTGATCACTGATGAAGGTTATGCTGCTGCTGGTGATGATGATGATACTGTATAAGTTTAATGAATGTGCATCTTACAAGGACTTCTAGCACCGTGTGACACAAGATGAGGTGTCTGTGTAACATGATGAATTATTCATATGAATTTACTGCACTGGTTCAGGAAGTAAATTTTCAGGTCAGAAGCACATTGGACGCACAGCTGATTCGTAAGTTACTTACTGATATGAATAATTCTTGAGTTTTCGATTTCAGATTTCGTAAATTTGTGGAAATTCTAGATTTGTGGACTTTACGGAATTCAAGGAATTACAGAAACAGTAGTCGATCGAGGTCTGAACATTAAACAGCTGTGTACAATGAAGCTGATGAGGAAGGTAAGAAATGTGTGGAAATTTTAGCAATTCATGCGACAAGAAATAAGACAGTTGCTTGTGTACTGTTGAGCACTGTGAGATGATCTAGTTGGTGGTTAATTATGCAATGCATTCTGCATTATTACCTGTTTTGTGGTCAACCCAAGGAATCAGAATGCAGTGCTAAATACATTGAATGGAATAAAATAATGCACAACGTAATATATGTTGTGTACAAATTAATTCAACTAGATGGCCGAACTGAGCCCGTTGTTTTCAGTTGAGTGCAAAACAGAGTAGGTGCAGCTTAGGTGTTTGTGGTGTGCTGAGGATCCTTACGGAGGAGGAGGAGTGTAATGTTACGCCAGGCAAACCTTCATTAGGCCACAAAAGATACTGCTTAGAACGAAAAACAAAAACGTAAGTAGACCAACTTGATAAATATGTAACAGTCAGTTTCCTTCAATACATGGTTCTCACCTTAACTAACAACCATCATTTGTAACTTTCTGCCGCTACTAGCCTGAGTGGGCTACGTTAATGCCATAAATATTCCGGCAGAAAGTGCCAACCGATAGTTGCCAGATAAAATAATGACCATATACTACGAAGGCCTCAACAATCCTGTACGATACACTCCTGTCCCAACTCTGTCGTACGGATTTATTGTTTGAAGAAGTCTTAACTTTCTGGACATAGCAATGTCACAAGAAGTACACTTTATATGCGTTTACAATTGCCGGATTGAGAGATGTGATGCTGTGTGGTTGTGGTAGATAAGTACCAACGTTTTGGAGGAAGCAGCTACATTATGGGCGACGAACCTTTTTCTGGCAAAGGGCCACGCCCGTTATTGTGGGCTGGTTCGAGGGCCACACTTAGAAAAATAACAATAAGTGGTGTACCTAATCGCCTAAATTATTGTGTAACTTTTAAGTGTATACATAATTTACAAATAATAAACCTTAATACAACCTGGCACCTATTTTCAGCGTATTGGCCCACTCCTGTGATGACGGAGGAACCAGGCTCCTCCGAATCACTGGTATTTATGCCATTTCACACAAATGCACGATGTCACATTCCAAACGGCCACAATCTTAATATCCACCGTCGTGAGAAACTCAAATCTCACCGACTGCATTTATTTATTCAGACGTATCAAATTACTACATGCAAACACGGTGCACTACAAACATGTAACTCACATGTAACGTACCTTTGGACGATAACAAGCTTGTCACACCGCGAGAGACTCGTATTATTTCCGTTTGTGCACACGGTATGGCACATAATTTAAGTCAATATCATGCGGTACCACCCACACATCGCGACTGCCTCCTGATTTCTGAGCACAGGGCAGATCTTTCTTTGAAAACTGTATGTAATGGCTCAGATTCTCCTGTTTGCTTGAATGAAATTTCTTATTGCCGTCCCAACTGTTCTTTAGGAGATCCGTGTCTTCCGTCGCTGGGGGAAGGGCAGTTAGGTAAACACCTCTTCCCAAAATTGCATCTCGCATGGTATCAGATGAACTCCGGATAACCCCGTCACGCTGTATCCCTCGAAGTCCCTCGTCCGAGGTGTAGTGGTACAGATATGACATGGCACCTGAAAATAAGAGATGAATTGATGAATTTTACAGTTTTGCTAAATAAAATAATAAAGGTAAAGTGTAACGTTACAAGTTCTCTGGTAAGAGCAAAATGGAATCTCCAAAACCCCCTGGATATGCCTGCTGTTAACTTACCCTGTTACCCACTTTTATTAGGGCACCATTATTTAAAACCTTTGATAGGTGTCCACAACGTTTTGTTTCCAAAATCTAGGGAACTACCTTCAAATTCTAGCCGCCAGAAAGGTGACATTAAGCAAAGATCCATACTAAACACCCACAGTTCTGTAGTGAGCTGTAAACCTCGCTGTTATCTGGTTCTTTCTCCTCGGCGCATGTGACCTGATACACATTTTTGTACGTAAGAGGGAAACCTGCAATATTTATGCTGAACATATTCGGCGCCACCATACAAAATTTACTTGCCCTGGGAACCAGAAGCCTAGGATTTGTGCACCCCTGTTCTAAGATATGAATTACTCGTACATCCTTGGCTAAGGTGCGAAACTTTGGCGTTATTTACCACAGTTTCAAAATCTTTATATTCATTGCCCCCCAAAACTCTCAGCAGTAGCATAGAGCAGCAGTGTCAACAGTAAACCTGCAGCATATTGAGAGCAGCAGGAAAAACAGACTCTTGGCCTTGTTAGGTTGTGACTTCATTATCAGATGGTGCAAGAGTTAAATATGATAATGAGCTAAACAAATGCATCGTTTTGTAGTTTATAATTCACATTACCTAACTGCAACATCAAAATTCCAAGATTTGGAAGACTACGGTTAATTATAAATGTAGGGTTTTTGGTGTGTACCCGGTACCCTTTGTTTTTCTTCAAAAACTTTTGTGTTCTAAGAGTTTACAAGTTTGGCGCCATATTCATCCATCCGCTTTTATCTAATCCTTTTCAAATTCTATAGCGTCATCTTATTCTGCATCGGCCGGGATAGCGTAGTCTGTATAGCGACTCGCTACGAGCCGGACGGTCCGGGATCGAATCCCGGCGGGGGTCAGATTTTCAGCACACGTCCAGACGGGCCCAGGAGCCTACCCAGCCTACTATACAACAGGTACCGGGTCATTCCCGGGGGTAAAGCGGCCGGGGCGTGGCGCTAACCACCCACCCCCATCTAATGCCAAGGTTAAAGAAAGAGTAGTGCTATACCCCTACTCCCCTTCTGGACCTTCATGGCCTGTTCTAGGGAGAACTTTACCTTTACCTTCACCTCATTCTACTACTTGTAATAGCTAAATAATTCACTTTGTTTTCTTTATCCCACATCTCCCACATTCGACAGTTTCTTACTGAAGAAGTCCCGGCTTAAAATTTCGCTCCCTTACACCAGCAAGGTTCTCTATATTTTACCGTTTCATTCCTCGGTTTATCCATGCGAATTCTCTACCTCAAATTTAGCCAAGGCCGCTTCCTTCCACAGTCCTTCCAATACTGTGGTCACTAATCATCCCATCATTAGACCCTCTACAATGTAATTAATACATCAACCAACATACGCACTTAATAAAATACAATTCATGACAAGTATTAACCTCCTACATGTTTCGGCACCGGAGTGCCATCATCAGGGAATTATTTAGAATAAAGGAGTACAAGCCCAATACGCTAATCTAGGTACTGTAAAATATATAAAATATAAAATTTAAAAAACCTCTACAGTATGTTTCAAAAGAAACGATGCAGCTGAATTCTTTAGTCTTAGAAAAAACCTTATACAATCCTGAACGAGATGTAAATACCACCCTCTTGTACACACTTGTCATCGCTGCTTCTCGGTGATGGATGGGATTACTCCAGATAGGGTACATTTCAGTGCATAGATTCTTTGAAATATTCTGTGTATTAAACGCGGTTAAATAAGCGGTAAACGTACAAACAAATAAGTAAATGCCAATTCTCATCACTTACAGTATATATATATATATATATATATATATATGTACTCATTTTCGCTGTATTCCTGATTCTTAATTTGGTTCCGTGTGTTTAAATATACAGATCGCGGCAAATTAATGTTACGATATTCAGATCGCTGTTTTGACGAGCTGGACTGAATGTAAGAAAGATAAAAAATTACAGAGTTTCGGCAGTAGTATGCCATTTAATATTCGCCTTTTATTTCCTAAAAATTACATCTCTTAACTGATAGTCTTCATAGCATGCAGTGCATTCCTGTAATCGTGATCACTATAACTGCGCAAAAGCACACAACTTTTCCCCGACGTTGCAGTACGCTAGTTACAGTTCAGTTGTGAATATCATCATGTTAAGGGACGAAAGGGCAGTTCAGGGTCCAAATTAGAACCACAGATAAACATCTGCTACGAAGTTATGGTTAATTTTCGATCATAATTATAGGAATATACTGCACGCCTCGTAGACCACTTAGGAGATGCAATTCTTTTAAAACAAAAAGCATGTATTAAATGGAATTTTACTGCTGATACTCCGTAATCTTTTTGTTTCTTATATCCAACTCGATTCATCGTAACAGCTGTCTCAAAATCGCTACACTATATTGCCGCATCTTATCACTCTACACTCTAATTAGGCCAAATTCGTCCTAGAACACGTGCATTTTAATTAAACGCTTTTAATTTCCCTAGGCCCTGATGCTTTGAACGAAGTATTTCTCGCTCCGTAACAACCGTTCTTACGAATAACCTCAATTTTAACTGTCAACGGAAACGTACTTCTACGCCCGCCTGCCTGCCCGCCCCTGGTTAGTTCGTACGATGTGCGGACCGTCCATCGGTTGAAACTGTGGCAATGTGAGCCATAACACAACCAGCTACGACGAACTGCACGCTAAACTGGATGCCGTCGCACTTAATTCCGTGCCGAACTCACGGCGACATATCACGAAACAAAAGAAAATGGGTGTTTGTAATTTTTTTAGTTTTTCACGGCGGTTATTCAAAAGACGTTGGTATGTTTTTAGATGTTACACCGTGTAGGCCCTAACGCCCTTGGTGAGTTCCGACATACTGCCTCCATCTTATTCATTGTAACGGTTTGGTTGTTCGTACCCCATATAGGCGTATTAATAAACTTTGGCAGTTATGTGAAGTGTAAGTCGTGTACAGGGTCAGTTCTATTAAATTACAGGCATATACATACTTGGATATGGCGTGCAGCTCTTCCTTTTGCAGCTCAATCCTGCGACGTACCCTCACTCACAACGCCCAAACACTCTGCCTTGAGCAAAGCCTGAGAGCGGCACAGACCCTAACCACAGTTCCAATACTAGTCACGTGATGACCGGTCTCTGGCCCCTGGCAGAATCACGTGATATGCTGTTATAAGCCTCATTTGAATTACTTTAACCGTTTAAAGATTAGTGGTTAGTGTGTGTACCTCAAGATTTAACACTTATCACTACATGATGTCCACCCTACTCACTTTATACCATTTTTTTTTGTATGGCTCGACAGCCTTATATGGGCCTGGGCCTCCTCGTTTCGTCGAGGTTTCACGATCACACACTTTAGACACACCACAGTCGGTAGGACTCCTCTGGACGAGGGACCAGCTCGTCGCAGAGACCTCTACCTGACATCACACAACACTCACAAGAGACAGACATCCATGCCCCCGGTGGGATTCGAACCCACGATCCTAGTAAGCTAGCGGCCGAAGACCCACGCCTTAGACCGCACGGCCACTGGGATCGGCTCACTTTATACCATAGTTCTCTCTATTTCATTTTCTTATTACCCTCCACTGAAATGTTTGCAACACAAATTTCTGTCTCTAAACAAAGAAAAGTTACTGTTAGTTCTTGTGTTCATAAGCTCTTCAGATCAGAATTTTCTCCTATTTTGACTTCGTATCAGCACCCTATGATGCAAACATCAGCCGTAAACCGGACGTCAGAACGGAACCCCGTCGTAAGTCGGGGAGTGTGTTTGTATTATTTGGATGCTCAATGGTCCCTCGGTGGTTCGGATCCCCGGAAGGTCCGGCCAGTTTCTGACGAGAAATAATCCCTTCTTTCCGCGGGTGATCCCGTCAACTGTCCGCAGCACCGGTAGGAAGCCTGAGAGAACCCATACTCAGACGAGTAGACTGGGTCAAGCAGAAAGAGGCAGCCATTATTATTATTATTATTATTAGTAGTAGTAGTAGTATTAGTAGTAGTAGTATTAGTATTATTATTGTTGACGTAAAACGTCTTGCATTTCGGTACACATAGGTGGGTCACCTCGGCGCTCGCGGTGTCAGACTTTCGCGTTACCTACGTTTCTTCACAGTGCTAGACTAGAGCAGTGTCAGACTTTCGCGTTACCTACGTTTCTTCACAGTGCTAGACTAGAGCAGTGAAAGATACATAGTTTGAAAGGTAAGGAATATACCTACACGCTAAAAAAAAGAATCATCGAAAAATCTTGAAATCTGCCGAAATGGCGGCCATGTCAAAATCACCTACGATTTTCACACTCTCACCGTCTAACGTCTTACATTTCGGTACACATAGGTGGGTCACCTCGGCGCTGTTTTTTACAGGTTGACGATCGCCAACATTCAACTTGTCGGCGTGACGTTTTACGTACAATTTGCGGTTCAGTCGTAGCTTGAAACACCGAAGATTTTATTATTATTATTATTATTATTACAATATACCTTTAGGTACAGCATTGACGTTTGAAAGAGTTATACTTCAGCCTTGAGTGATGATTTTCTGTATTTTCCCTATACTATGGAGTGCCCTCTCGGTGGTTCGGATTCCCGGGTCTCCTGAACCACCCCTCCGCGCCCATATAGTTACGATAACAGAGGGATTACTGTAGTTTGAAGCAAAGTTCAGCCATTGATGATGCATGCGATCTCACCAGTGGATGTCATTCCTCTTACAAGTTGTGCACGGCTCTCGTCAGATGTTCCGTCAACCCCTTCCCTTAGCTAAGGTCTGCTGACCTTGGTGTTGGTTTCGCAGGGTGAGATGCCGACAGTGATGTGTGTATTACAACTTACACTAGTCGATGTACTCCAGGTAAAATTACATTGGGTGGAAGTGCAGTTGTGTTACACGTGTGACTTAATGCTATTGTTGGCTGTTGTGTTCTACTTGGTTAGAGGTGTGCGTACATTTGACTTTTAGGGGGGGGGGGGGTTGTTATGAACAGAACACCTTACAAAATGGCGCCCAGTGGAAAGAAGAGTAAAACCGTTCACAATGAAGCTATGGGAGTAATAAGTCGTATTAATAGCCTGTATAAACAAGAATCAGTGGAGAAAAGTATAATTTTACCGCAATGTCCTACAGCTAAGAAACTGTGGTGTACGAGTGACAGTGAAGTATATCAGTACGGAGATCAAAGAAAGAAATGACGGCAGCCGTCTGAATACCCGAGGAAAGAAGAGGACTCGAAAACCTGAAAGTTTGACGATTTTGATTTGTGCGTGGTCAAAAGAACCGGCATGGACTTCTGCTGTGACCGCGTGAGGTCACGTGAAAAAGCGTTTATAACGCGGACAGCATCATTGCTGACGAAGACGCTGATGAGGAAGTGGATGCGATGATGTTAGCTGTTGGTATTAAATCAGAGTAGGTAGCCTCTTGAGCTATCATATCCCCTGCATTAGCTTCTCAGTAAGTATAAACATTTTAATAACATTTCGCAATGGAAAAGAAAATAGAATCTAACCGGCTAAACTGCGACATCCATCAGCGTCAGTGATGATGTGTTGATAATTCTTATGCGTAAATCAATGACTGAATCAGGTGGTCAATAAATAAAAACAAACAACGGCTGTATTGTAAAAACACTCGGTTTTGCTTAATCATGCAACATGTTTCGGCCATACGGCCATTATCAGGCATATCATCACTGTACAAAGGAAAGTGAATTAATACCGAAAGAGGCCTCTCCCTTGCAAGCATTGTTGTACAGTGTATAACTATTTAAACTTAGCTTCATTATTTTTTTTACGAAAATAACTAAATGTGTTAATTTAATTGCAGTACTGTCGACCAATTACATTAAAACATAACAGATTAAAATTTGTTAAAATTCTTGTCTGGTTTTTTTTAGAGATCAGAACTATATGTTGATAATGTGAGAAGTAAGCTGACTTCCGTGTATGCTGTTGTATGTCAGGTGCCAGAATGTAAAGACGTATTACTTGAGAATCCGGCAGTAGAAATAAAAACTTCTTGGGACTGCAATGAAATAAATTATTTATTTAAAAGGAAAACTTCGTTATGTAGTGATGGGAACTTATAGTTTGGACAGGACCTTATTTTTTTCACCTCGAGGCTAGCGCAGTGGTAAGGGAACCTACCTTCTTATTCTTTTTTCCATGGCGCAACAGCCCCTTAGGGGGCCTAGGCCGCCTCATTTTTCGAGGCTTCACGATCACACTCAGACACACCACACTCGGTAGGACTCCTCTGGACGAGTGATCAGCCCGACGCAGAGACCTCTACCTGACAACACACAGCACTTACAAGAGACAGACATCCATGCCACCAGTGGGATTCGAACCCACAATCCCAGCAAGCGAGCGGCCATAGACCCACGCCTTAGACTGCGCGGCCACTGGGATCTGCAAGGGAACCTACCTAAGCTGGGAAAATCAAAGTTGTTTCTGGAGCCATATAATAGGCCATTTCGTACGGACATATCGCCTTTATTCATGTACACTGCTATCCGAGTTTCCTGCTTCCTGCCGTTTGCTTATCCAGCTACGGTGTCAGATTAGTTTGAGACACTCCAGGGTTGTCCATTCTTTTGCTTTCATTTCGGATTTTCTTCTTAAGTTCCCCCACATTTAACTGATAACTTTTGAGATGAAAATATATGTAGGTGATTTGCACCATAACCGCTGTTACGACGTAACCAGTACTCGGTATACTCAGCCAAAAATGATTTCGTTCTTAACCAACTTCCCTTCCTAAAGGAAATTTGAGATCAATATGCAGCGTCTGTGTGTCTTTTTGTATTGCTCCTGACCACTTCAGACCTTGAGAGACTTGGCTGCTTTTTACAAAACTCTCATGGGCATGTGTCATTGGAGGACACCCCAAGGTCGTAATGTATTAATTTTCTGCAATCAGAAATAACAACATGGCGAAAACGCGGTCTTGTGAGGTGGTAGCGACGCTAGCTCCACGTACTTTCAGGTATTAAAACTTCTCACCTCTTGTTCAGATAATATTTTTGTAGAATGTAGAATAATAAGATTGTGGCCGTGCGAAAATATTCCTTAATTTCGGTTTCATGGAGGTGACTAATGAACCGCTGAACCTAGACTTGTGCAATTTGATTGAGAGATAGACCATAAACATGTCGGTAGCTACACTTTGTGTGTCATAGAAGTATTGTTTGTAAATCAGCAGTTAGAAATATGGCGACGATGCAAATTCTAGAGGATAAGCTTGTGTCTGACATGTGAATAATGTGTGTAAGAGTAATATGTTCTTCATAAAAATAAAATATATTACTAACAAAAAGAATAAATGGAGCTATACCTCTCCTCTTCCAGTATGCCTGCATGGAGTGGGCAGGGACGATTTTACCTTTTATCTTTACTGCTAACAGATTTGTAGAACTAGAGTTCTCTGCAGTAGGAATTGAGGCCTTGAATTCTGCTCCGGAATTATGTGCTTATCATCATTACATTTAGTAGGTTGAGATAAACTTGTGGCATTACTGTGACACATCCGTGTGTGTGTGTATATGTCTCCGGACCATTAACTTTTAAACCAGCTGACCGATTTTCAAAAAATCTTGGTATGAACTTAAAGCATTGAGGGCCATGCCACTGCCAAACTGTTATTTTCCTGCAGTTAGTAACAACATTGTGGCTTGCGCGCGAACTAGTGATGTGGGAGCGGCACTTGTTTTAGGATCCTGAAGTGATGTATCGTAGTGTCTTCGGAATATATACAGCATCTGTTAAAACATTGTCTTGTGGAACATAAAGAAACAACATCGGATGTTTCGAAATTTTGCGATTTGATAGCGATAGCCCATGATCAGTTGGCTGAACATAAGATATGGTGAGGATATGGAGAATGGACATAAGATATGGGCAGTAGACGTAAGATATTTTGCGCGGATATGGGCAGTAGACGTAAGATATTTGGTGCGAATATGGACAGTAGACAAAAGATATTTGGTGCAGATATGGATAGTAGACGTAAGATATTTTGTGAGGCTATGCGCAGTAGACATAATCTATTTGGTGCGAATATGGACAGTAGACATAAGATATTTGGTGCAGATATGGATAGTAGACGTAAGATATTTTGTGAGGCTATGCGCAGTAGACATAATCTATTTGGTGCGAATATGGACAGTAGACATAAGATATTTGGCGCAGATATGGATAGTAGACGTAAGATATTTGGTGCGGCTATGGGAAATAGACATAAGATATTTTGTGTGGATCTGGGCTGTAGACATAAGATATTTGTAAGGATCTGGGCAGTAGGCATAAGATATTTTGTGCGGATATGGGCAATAGACGTAAGATATTTTGTGCGGCTATTCGCAGTACACATAATATTTTTGGTGCGAATGTGGACAGTAGACATAAGATATTTGGTGCAGATATGGATAGTAGACGTAAGATATTTAGTGCGGCTATAGGCAAAAGACATAATATTTTGTGCGGATATGGGCAGTAGACTTAACTCCGTACGAAATGTTGTTTGTAACGTCACAGTAGCAAATATGGCGATGGGTGAAACTTTGGAGTTAAGTGAGATGGATTCATTGTAAACACAGCCTGTGTTCCGTGGTAAGTTCTTCGCACGTTCCGGTGACAATACTAACAGTTATATGCCTGCAGAACTAGAATCGGGTGCAACTGGAAGGGATGATCTACGAGCTCTGTTTTACGCTGTATTATCAATCCTACAGACCGGATCAGAAAGAATTAGATCAGGAGGTACATGCATATGTTGAGAGCAGATCGGACTAGAAGAGTCTTTGGCTGACCATGAATGCACGAAGGTCATGGTGATTACTGTATTCGTCTGTAACACAAAGCAAGCCTCAACAATCTAATTTCTGCTGTTGGTGTCACGACCAGTTCTGATATCCGTCACGAGCGTCTCAGATTCAAGGCCAAGTAGCTGCCTGACTTATCTCTGTACAGCGCAAAGTCTGGGCCACTTAGAGTAAAACTGCGGCTGCCCACGCACTGAAGAAATTCAAACGACAAAAATGAAATTGTGATCGCCAGCATGCAAAGATATTGCTGCGTGGCTGTGCCGCGTGTCACGTAGGGGAGAGTGGGCGAATGACGGACACTTACGGAAATCTCGTTAGAGCTCAGAAACCTTACATTTGAATTCAGTGTAACACATATTATTAACGAGGTTGATATTTCTGCTTTTCAAATAACCTGTGTTAATTAGCACTGTAAATTAAATATAGTGTCTAGGAATGAAAGAAGGATACACTGTTTTGACCGGTATTCCCTATCCGTTCGGGCAATACCGGTCACAGTCACAGTTGTGCAGTCCACATAAATACATGCCACTGTGTCAAGCTCTGTATGTTTTTAGTACTGAAAATACAATTTTACATTATACTAAGCATGGCATTATGTAAAGGTAAAGGTAAAGCAATCCCATTACAGGCCTGGACAGACCCTTAGGGTTCCAGAAGGTTGAGGCTCCCAGATTTCTAGACAATTGGCACATGAAGGTGGTAAGGTTGTCAGCCCTACGCACCGGCCGCCTTTACCCACCAGGAAAGATTCCTGGTACTCATTTCTGTTAGAGGCTGAGTCGACCCCAGGGCCATAGTGCGACCGAAACGATTATGTCAATGAAAAATTCCAGCGACACCATCGTGAATCAAACCCGTGACCCTCCGGTTTGTAGCGCAGTGCCTCAACCAACTGCGCCACCGCGTGCCCCCCCCCCCCCCCCATGGCATTATGTGCACAGGAAAAAAAATGATAATATAAGTACAAAGGTCAACTTCTATTATGAAAGTTTCAATTTCTTGCTCCCACTAACTCTCTGTTAATGTGTCTTTAAACAGACAGTATAAGACAGGTATTCCTTAAACACCAACTTGCAGTGGACAATAACCCTGTTCAGAGATGTGCCAGCAAAAGAAATTCAAGAACTTAGCAACTACAGAAAAAAATTTACAGTAGGAATGTGACAGCTTTACATTTCCCTGATCACTTCGGTAAATAAAAGCAGACATCACAAAACTGCCATAAAGAATTAAATTACAACAGAAACTAAAGTATCAGCAACAAAAAGAATCCAATATTAAATTGTATTAATCCAGAAAGTTCAGGAAGCTAGGGATCTCAAAGCAAATGTCACACAAGTGGTGATCAGAAGAGTCCCACCAGCTACACCAGTGGTTCCCAACGTGGGCGGTACCGCCCCCTGGGGGGCGGTGGGATTATGGAGGTGGGCGCTAATAGGTACGAGAGGTGGAAGGGAGCGATGTTATTATCACAGGGGGGCGCCAGTAGACAAGTAGTGCATTTATTTTTATAATAAAATTCAAATAAAGTAATTTTTGTGTTAAAAATAAAAAAATGAACTAAATTTCTAAGTGTATTAATTTATGAATCTTATTCAAGCACATATTATTTTTTTATAAACTATTGCTAGATGAATTATTGTTAATCATAAAAAATATTATAAATTTTAAATTATTAATTAACACATAAAACATTAAGTTTAACTCTTATAATTTTATTTAAACGATTTTTTAAATATAAAATAAAAGTGGAAACAAAAGCGCATTTATTTTTTTTTTAAAAAGGTAAGGGGGCGCTGTGAGTCTGTGTATGAACCAAGGGGGCGGTGGACCGAAAAAGTTTGGGAACCACTGGGCTACACTGACTGACTGTAGCAGCTTACTGTGCGAAATGCCAAGTAGCCGCACTTGCAGAAACTTTCTATCACATACCGTTTACGAAATATTAACTGACCGCCATTACCCACAGTCCGCCATTCCCTCTATAGCACTGCTCTCAAAACAGCGGAACGTAAAGAAAAGAAGCGACGCACAAAAACAAAAGCTCCTTACGAAGCTGAAACAAAGGTGATATTTGGTGGAGACACCGCAGTGGCCGTCATATTGTGGCAAATACAGAGTATACACAAACGAATGGTGCGGTTTCAATTGGTGCACCAATTGAAACCGCACCATTCTTTTGTGTATACCCTGTACATGGTACACCGGAGTAACTAGGCCTGTAATTGTACCGAGAAATGTGCTTGTTGTTGTTGTTGTTGGTGGTGGTGGTGGTGGTGGTGGTGGTGGTTGTGGATTGGTGGGGGGATTAAAGCTGCATGGGACACATTAGCTTCTGGCCTGTTGCTTATGATTTCCATTTTTTGGACGAAATACGTACTCTGAAGGAAAACACAGAAGCTTTATTAATCGGTAGTAAGGAAACTGGAAGTAAATGCTCAGGAAACTTAGTATACGTTCGTATCTCGTGAACATATTATAGGACACATTCACAACATGAAGCTGGCTGTAACAAATTCTGTGAAAATGAGGCGAAGTTAAAATTTTTGAGAACGACACTAACATTGGCGTCACTTGGCTAATAACATTGGGGGGGGGGGGGGGGGGGGGCAAAATCGACCATGGGTATTAGGAACTTTCATATACGAAACAGTCAAAAGCAGGTTTTTAAATTTTTTTATGTATTTACACCGCCCAAATAATCGGTTAGAAAATATGTCTATTTTTTTATTTGCACCCACTTCAACTTGTTATCCAAAAAACTGTTCTTTGGTATAAAAATATTGGAGGGGCATTTGCCCCCCCCCCCCCTCCATTGCACCCTTAAAATAAAGCCCATGGACACTAACAAAATTTGCATTTATGAAGAAATTAAGAGCAGATTGAACTCAAGGAATGCTTCCTACTTTTTGGTTCGCAATACCAGTTTTTTTTTATCTAAGTACGTATGAATTAAAATATACAGAACTACAAATTTGCCCGTCTCATATGGGTATGAAACTTGGTCTGTCACATTAAGAGGAGAACATGGGCTGACGTTGTTCGAGAACACGATGCTGAGTAAAATTCTTGGGCTAAGGTGATGGAAATAGTAGGAGGGCGTAGGTTTTTAATAAGAGAAAAATCTCTTGTCTCTGCCGAGAATCTAACCCCGGATCATCCACTGTATGAAGATAGAAAACGTGTTTTATATTTCATTGGACATAACACATAGAAGTTTTCACAACAGTTTCTGGAAGTGTCTTCCACTCTTCTGCATACACGCATCAATCCACTTAACCACGTTCTGCGAGCCGCGAGTAGGAGTTTCCCATGTGATGTTGCCGGTCGCGTTTTAAGTATTTCAAAAATGTTTATAGCATTTTACATTATAAAGATTCTGTATATTTTGTGTATTTATGACGTGTTCCATATCCTTTTGTGTTTGTGGCACACTTAAGGATCCATGGCATGTATGTATGCAATATATGTAAGGTATGTATTTATGTATGTATGTAACTCTCAGTAGTTGTAGGCTTCTTGAGCAGTATTGGTATACGCTTTAGTTGAAGAAACCCTTCAAATAAAAGGCCAGGGGCTGTTAGATCGAGGGTCCAGGTGTCCACAGTCGCTTCAGAATGATACAAAATAATCTGCTCTGGTACGATGCTGTTTCTGCATCATACGACACGATACGTAACAGTGCTTAAAGCAGTAGGGATATTCAATGAGACGCAGATACTGGTGCTGCATCAACGATTATCTTTATCAGAATCTAATGTACAAGGAAAGTTAATCGAGAACTTTAGAGATTTCTAATTTTATCATGTCTGAAACTGATACCGTATATCTAAGTAGCGATATTTGAACTGGTCATCGTTTATACATGTAGCGGTAAGGGGCATGTACAATACCGATAAGAGTTAAGACAATTGATCTTGGAATATCCTCTACAGATGCTTTCTGGGAATTTCTGGTTAGAATCTCTATCACGTCATCGAATATCCTTCAGGCAAATTCTGAGTTTAGCCACGAACACCCATGATCATTCACCATACGAAGTGACAGTATAGTCCGGGGTTAGGCACGAATCGACTTGCGCACGTCACCGGTGTGGCTCGCGCAAGTTGCCAGTAAAAAATAATATTCTGGTGGTTTACATGCAAATGAGGCTATGAACAGGAGTTTAAAAGATCTTCTAAAGAAAGGAGCATCATAAGTGACTGGAATTAACCCATTGTAGTTGGATGAAAGGAAATGAGAAGCCATGAAATGCGGAGAGAAGTATTTTAATTTATTAAAGCTTGGTTCCTGCCTAAGCTGCTTCCTGAAGTGTGGATTCCCGAAGCTTGTCCAGCTGGCCACCCCTGATGTACAGTCTGCACAGTTGGAGATAATAGAAGATAAAATAACAAGGCATATATTGCCTAATACGTGTATATATTTGGATCTTAATAAAGAAGTCTAAAAATTTACCGCTACACTAGCTTGCCCAGAGGAACCCACTTTGGCTGAATAAAACGCTCAGGTGTGATGACTATCGTAAATTGAGCGATGGCAGAATTTCGACTCATCGTTTTAATTTGAATGCAGATTCACAAAACGGCTTCTTGTTTAGGCGTCGGTGCGCCGTTTTTTGTTTTATAAAAGTATTTGTTGCATAAAAATATTTATTCTCTCTGCTCTTTTCAGCTGTACAGTTAAGATGCATCTGAATAGAAGAGATCATGTTTCCCCAGCACACACCCTCTATACGTTAATCTTCTCCCCCTACGTGCCACATTCCCCGCCCATCTCATCCTCCTTGATCTGATCACTATAATAATATTCGGTGAGGAGTAGAAATCGTGAAGCTCCTCCTTGTGCAGCTGCCTCCAGCTTTCCATTAACTTGTGGAAGAGCAGCAGTGTAATTGGCTGTATTCTTTTACTCTCTTTCCTGAACACATCTTTGTACGAGACCCTGTGGGCTAACAGCTATAGGCCTGTTGTATAAATTACTTATTAGAAGGTATAATAAATATTCTTACGTAGAGTCAAGGAAGAGACGAATATCCTACATACAATAAAAAGAAGGAAGGCTAACTGGATTGGTCACATCTTGCATAGGAACTGCCTTCTAAAACGCGTGATTGAAGGAAAGTGAGAGGGAAGGATAGAAATGACGGGGAAGACGAGGAAGAAGAAGTAAGCAGATATTTGATGACCTTAAGGAAAAGAGAAGATACTGGTAATTGAAAGAGGAAGCACTAGATTGCACACTGTGGAGAACTCGCTTTGGAAGGGGCTACGGACCTGTCGTAAGACAGACTACAGAATGAATGAATGATGATAAATATTATTGATCCAACGAACTAGCAAGAAAACTGATTTGAAAAAGAAATTATAGCTGCAGGAAACATAACGAAGATACTTTTTTATTTTTTTTATTATTATACTACTGTGACTAACCGGCAGCCCGACTGCAGCGCAAGGCACTGACCCTACATTTCTGCCTTCTACAACGACATTTTTCGGGCGGGATCAATTTTAAGTACGTACCGAAATGTGTTTCTGCATATCAGCCACGAGGCCTTCGACCTGCCCTTGCTTTTCATTTATCAGAATAAACTATACTTCTCGTATTCAGCATTAACCGTTTATTCTTGGTAATGGGGACGCCAAGTATTTTCTGAGAGGTAGGAACTGAATTTTGAAATATGATTTAGACGAACTTGGGAGGCGGAATAGCGTAATAGATGTGGTGATTACGCTGTGGACCCGACGACCGAGGAATCGTGTTCCTATTTCGATCCGGGGTAAGAAATGTTTATCCTGATCACAACGTCCAGACCAGCTCTGGTGCTCACCCAACCTCGTACTCAATAAATGCCGGGGGTAAAGCGGCCGGGGCGTGTAGCGGAGCATTATCCCTCCAGTATCGAGGTTCACAATGAGTGGATCTAAACTTCTACTCCCCCATAGGCTTTAATGGCGTGCAAAGGAACTTTACAAATAACTTTTATATTAGATAAACTTCAGTCTTAAAGCTGATAATTTAACTGCCTTATATCATCTTTTGCAGCTTAAAGTGGATACATCTGTCATTTTCCTATACTTCCTCACCTACTGTCCTTCCTATCTCCCATAAGTATATTCCCTCTGATAAATAGATGGAGTTACGACTTAAACATAAAACAGATGGAATTGTGTTTATTATCTTATCTTCGGCGATTTGGAATGTAGATATGGACTTTGTGGTTTATGGCCACGCTGAAAAAGTGAATCAATTTGGGGAGACTTCGGCGTAGACTGAAGGATAATATTGGAATAGATATTATAGAAATAATTTGTGAAGAGGTTAAATGGACGGCTTTGTATATCAAAATATGGTCCAGTAGAAGGATTTTATGAATACAGTGATGAACATTGGAGTCCACAGCGGGAGGCGATTTTTTCATCAGTTTTATAAATATCAGCTCTTCAAGGATTACAAATCTATCAAAAGAAATGCTGTTCATGCCTGAGCTGTACGTCCCTGTAAGGTATGTGTGCCAGGTTTATCTGCCTTGACATTTCGCCTATATTTTCCCAGTTTCTACGGTCTCAAGTGTAAATCAGGCATTTCCCTGTCCATGCTCCACAGTTTGAGAGGAGCGCTGATATGGACAATCATCTCTGGTTCCCTCGGCGCCTTGTGATAGCAGACATCCTTCCGGTCACGTGCTGACTTTGCACATGGCATGATAAATGAAAGAATGGGCATCCAAGTGTAAGCTTACACGAGTGTGTGCGCTGCGGAGGGGGAATGCTTGCCAACTTGTAACGTTTATTCACTTGCGCGTCTTTCATTCTCTCTCGTTCTGTTCCTTTCTCTTTCTTTCGTACTTTTCCCTCTCTATTTCTGTTGCTTCTTCCTTTCCTTCTGTCTGACCAGTAACTACAATCTTTACAGCGTGTCTCCACACAGCTTCATGGATTGGATTGGTACGGTGGGTACTATTACTACTACCACTACTGACACTACTACTATCACCACCATTACCAAGTGCCGACGAGAGGGAGAAGCCTGTTCAAATTACCGGGGTTCAGCGGTGCGGTCCGGAGGGGGGCCAGGGTCCGAGGTCTGGGACCCGAATGTGTTTCCCAAGTCACTCTTCAACTCAGAGTAAGCCTTTCCGATCTAGTGTGAAGATTTTTAGCCGCCCGCCCGAACCCGCTCTCGGCGGCCCTGCCACCACCGCCACCACCACCTGATCTGCCCACCTCTTTCTTCACCGTCTCACTCGCTCTCTCCCCTGTGATTTCTTACTAATTTCGTAATCTTATCGTTCACCGTACGTCTTATATATTTCTCCTTTCTTCTATCATCGCCTTTAAAATTTGAACTTCTGTTTTGATTAAGTCATTTCATATCTTATCAGATTCCCTTAATCCAGCTACCCTTATCAGAATTATGCAGTTATCTGCCGTTTGTTATCTTTAGTTATCAACTTATCACCCAAAACTTTAGAGCGATATAGACCTAAACACGACTTTCCCTCCAAGTGGAGTACACATATCCATTTACCCCTTTTGTGATGATGTTTTAATTGGAGCCTTCTCGTGTTAGTGTATTTCTATGGTGTGATTTATGATTTACAGTGCTGAAATGTTGCCAATAATTGCCCCTAAATAGTGAGGGGCCGTGGAACACGTTTCCTCCATTGATATTTGCAAAGTGCAGCAGAAGTGCCATGCTTCCAATCGCCATGCGGCATGCGGTATCTGGTTGTGCATCATGGCAATGCTTAAACATGCACGATACAAGCAAAAAGTTTAAAATAGAGCTTTTAGGTTTTATGGGATCTGTGTTTTATGTATTGTACCGCGTTGTAACGATGAACAGTTTTCAAGATATCGATTTCAGTGTCATGTAAATTGGGTGTGATGTATGTATGATGGGAAATAACGAGGTTGGAATTATCTGATCGCGTTCATTGTATATCCCCAGTACCAAGTTTAATCAAAATCCATTGATTAGTTTCGAAAATGAGAGTTGGAGATAGAATGTCATGACCTGTTTTTATGCGCGAATTTTTTAAAAGCATCTGAAAAAATGCACTAGTAAACAGAAGGCGACAGCGGCACATCGTGGTCGAGTGATTAGCACTTGACCCCTGAAGATGGGACCGACAGGTTGTCCCGAAACATCGGTAAATAATTACCATTCGACGCTGTGTAATAAAACAGCGCAGATCTCAGTAAATTTTCTGTTCCAGCCTCTAATAAACATAGTCGGTCGCTACACACTACTTATGCCTCCTCTTCCGTTCTTCCTCCTGTCCATTCTCCTCCTCTTCCTCCTCATTATTATCCTTTTTTATATACTACATGAGGGAAGGGATTGTTATCTGTCCGTTTCTCGCTCAACAGCTTCTAATTACGTCACTATTTCACAACGTCATCTGTAGGTCAACATGTGTTGGTCACTGCATATCGGCACGAAAGGCGAACCGGGTATGTGCAACGGACATGTTTCAGGCTCACGTGAAATCTCTGCCTGCAGCAGCGGTCCGCATCACTCGGTTCGACGCATTTCAATCTCTAGAGCGGAAATTAAGCGCGCCCCGGCTCAATTACTTTCAGCTTCCGAATGCAGCCGAAATTGGAATCTTTCATGAACGGATCTGCTTAGCACGTGGCTCCCCCCAAATGAACACAGGTAAACAGTCAAGGTTAAGTAAGAGTGGATGAACCGAATCTTGACACACCGCCGCAAACATCGACTCATGTAGGCATATTTATATTTTCGTCCTCTTGGAAAATTGTGGATGTCGCCTATAGTACGTGACAAAAAACTTCCCCATCCTTGATTATAATTTCATCTTCACGTGGTGCATCTTATTTTAAGAAATGAGGCCCTGGATATCGAGTCATTGCGTGGTAATACAAATTACTGTATATTATTTGACGTCATCACAACGGTGTTGATGAAGACTCGGTCCTGGAATATGACGCCGTGTTGATTGGTAAATAGTTACCGACGTTTTTGAGGAGCTTGCTGCTCCCATCTTCAGGGTGTAGCAGACCAGGAGTGCGTGTTTCCTCATACATCAGTCTACTTAGGATATTAGTTTCAAATAAAATAGTCCCATGCCAAATTTGAGGTTCTGAAGGCAGTGTTGATAAAGGAGCCCAAAGATTGCATAGGCCCTGAAGATGGAAGCGAAAAATTCAAAGGAAATGTTGTAATTATTTGTTGATCGACACGGCGTAATATCCCAGAAGACTTGGATCTTCAAAATACCCGCATTTGTAGTCGGATGATATTTAAGTTATCCTGTTTATAATTTGTAGGAAAAGCAATTAGCCTACAGAAAATGGTTATGTCAATTACAGTTGTGCACTGATAAAATATTTAATGACATATTTCTCCTTTCTACAACAGCGTCGAGAGCTAGGTACTGTTTTCCGACCCACACAAGCACGCTCTAACGTATTGTTTCTTTTGTACAGTGCCTTCTGTCCAACAAAAGCGAAGTCTTTGCTGTTTTATAATCCCAAAACCTGGCCACACAATTCCAAGTATTAGTAACTTTCCTTCGTTTGTCCGTGGTGGATGAAGAGCCTCATGATTTGTACTCCTCACGAACAGGCCCGAGAGTTGATCTCGGGCCCTCGTATTGCCGCTAAGACCAGGCTGCTGTCCTTTAATAGCATGCAATCCAGGGTGGTCATTGGCCTTCTTACCGGACATAACACCTTGAGAAGACACCTTCACGTAATGGGACTGAGAGACAGTGCCTTGTGTAGGAAATGCGGAGCAGAGGAGGAGACCTCAGCTGATGTCTTGTGTGAGTGTGAAGCTTTGGCGACACACAGACACACTTATCTGGGTTCCTTCTTTTTGGACCCTGAGGATGTCAGAGAGCTAAGTCTGGGGGCGATATGGAACTTTATTAGAAGGACAGGTCTCTCATGACTTGGACTTTAGTTAAGGGGCACAAAGGGCCTGTTATAGGCCTACGTGCAACGGGACCGTGAGGGCTCGACCCATTATTTACTCATTAGTCTTTACGAACAATTATCCGCGTGATCAACCAAGAAGAATGAGATGGGAGGGTATGTGGCTGTTATGGGGGAGAGGAGAGGTGCATACAGAGTTTTGGTGGGAAAACCTGAGGGAAAGAGACCACTTTGAAACGTAGGTGCAGATGGGAGAATAATATTAGAATGGATTTCAAAAAATGGAAAGGAGGAAGGACTTGAGTGATCTGGTTCATGGTCGGTGGAAGTGGCGCGCTTAATGAGCGCGATAATGAAGCTCCTGGTTCCATAAAATGCGGGGAATTGCTTGACTAGCTGAGGGACTAAGTTTTTCGAGAAGCACTGCTCCATGGAGTTCGTTTGTCGGTCTGTGGCTTGTCTCTACCTTCCATTAATTACACTTATTTGTGTCATATCTGTTAAAGACATCCAATTATGTCTCACTTCAACATGAAGGCGGAGACTATGGCCTTCGTATGTTGGCTGACCGGAGAGTGGCAGGGCGAGAGGCGGTAAGGTGGTCAACTGTGACACGGTGACTTTTCATACGGTTATTTACATGTTTATGACCTTATTCCTTACGTTGCATTAACGGTCGTCGGGACTTCATCTCGATCTCTGATTGAGTACATGACGAAACGAAAGCGGTGTGTAGATTCAACGGGCAACACATCGTCAGAGATGCCATAGAATGTTCGTAAATGTTTTAAAAGTGATAACATAACCTGCGAGGTTTGAAGTTCTGCAGAGGTCTTGCCGAAGTTCCACATTCACTACGGTTATATAGCGTACGTCTTCTAAGAGTGCTTGATCCTGAAGGTGAAGGCACTATCTTCGAAACGTCGGAAACTATTTACCAGTCGACACGGCGTAACATGCCCCAAGACTTGAATCTTCCTATAAGTCAGCAGTTTAAAATATCGGAATAAGATTTGTTCCTGTGTTGGTAATGTTTCAGTTTCTGCAGTTTATGCCCTTGTATTCCTTTGACACGCAAGCTAGTGACGTAGGCGAAAAGCACCTTTGGTTCTAGGCCATTATACACGGCCTTCGCTGTGGCGGTGATAGTTTCTTGTAACCGATAACCCATTAGCTTAATATTCAAGTTTAGATGCATTCCAGCATTGAAAGTCCGATTTTAATTCACCTGTACAATTTCGGTATGTGCGATTTTTGTACTCATGACTGACTAAAGTGTATATTAACACCGTATCATTAGTAATAATGTAATTGTATTACTATTAGTGGTAGCCAGATTAGCGTGGTCTATATAGCGACTACGCTATGGGCTGAACGGTCCGGGGTTCGAATTTCTGTGGCGTCAAGAGGTTTTCCCTTCCTCCAAAACGCCAGACAGGCTCTGGGGACCACCCAGCATCCTGGGTACTAGGTACCGGGGCTCTTTCCCGGGTTAAAGCAGCCAGAGCGTGAAGATAACCACTCATCTCCCTCTAGGGCCGAAGTATGCCTTCATGGGGCGGACAGGGAAACTACTTTTCCTTTTTTTTTTACTTCATCCATGTCTTAACGACAGGTCCACAGCCTCTTCCAAAGCGAGTTCTCGACAAGGTGCGATCTAGTGCTTCCTCTTTCATTTTCCTATATCTTTTCCTTAAGGTCATCCAGTAGCTGCTTACGTCTTCTTCCTCGTCTTCCCTTCATTTCTAGCCTTCCCTCTAACTTTCCTTCGATCACGTGTTTTAGAAGGCAGTTTCTACGCAAGATGTGACCAATCCAGTTAGCCTTCCTTTCTTTTTACTTACTGTTAGTTAATAGTGCTCTATCCTGGAACCCAAACACCATGTATTTAAATTGTTTTATTTTTATTTTTTCCTTACAAAGTACCACGTTGAATTATCTGTTTCACCAGTACGTCGCTGACTTGAAACATATTTCCAACACTTGTTCCTCCCATCTTATCAGAACTCAAGAGGCAAGGTTTTACAGAGTCAAACACGGGAAGTCGTGTGCAGTGTTCATGTTTTATGGGAGACGAAGCAAAACACGGTGAATTATCTATTCCTCTGGAAAAAGGTGCAGTTGCTACGAGCATCGGAGAAAGCACTATAAAAAAATTAAACAAGAAAGAGACAGGAGAAGTTGCGAAGCGGCCACTCTGACTTACGACCGTACACTCAACAAAACAAGTCTCTGAAAGACTCTTACTGGACTTGAATATTTTCATTTGCTTTTCGGTCGAATAACGGGAGACTATTGCTTTGAAACTGAAAAAAAAAAGTTGTTATAGTTCTTTAAAGGCAAAAGATGTCGGATGTGTCTGAGACAAATTTACGAAATCTGAGATTCATGTGGAAAATGTTTAAAACAAACAGATTTAAATTGAAAAAGACCGTCAGAAATAAACGTATATCTTTGAAAATTCAAGTCCTCTGTGATGTTACGCTGTGTCATTGGGTAAAATTCCTGTGGTAGAAGCTGAGATCTCATGTATCTTTAACCGGGATATTAGTCGAGAAGGGAAGTCGAGTGTGTACGACTTGAACTTGTATGCTTCCGTCTCATACATCAGGGAAGTTGTGACGTAACGTTAAAAAAACAGGGATTACGTCCATCAGTAGTCGTATGCAGGGGCGTAACTATGATGGCGGGAGGGATTTTCTGTGCTAAACAGGTTTGAAATTATTTCGTCAAATAAAGGAAACCCGTTAACTAATTGTGATTTTCGTGAAGTCCGTAATTTCTGTTAGGGGTGGCCATTGTGATTACTCGCCCCGGGCGCCAGAAAACCTAGCTACGCTGCTGTTTGTAGGTGAAGATTACATACAAGCTGAAAAAAAACGTATTTAGTTATAAAGCTTTGCTATGAAAAGAGCTACTGGACACAACAGGCTTCGTTTCTCCCTTTACAACACTGATCTTAATGTCACAGAACCTGTCTGGGCACTCACAGCAATGTGGCACACAAAGGAAATTCGAAGTCAGCACAAAAGACACGGACAGTTTGTGTGAAGATTTGTTTAATTCAATGGAAACACATTTTCCGTGCTAGAGGAGAAATACATGCTGCTGCTTTAAATGATCCATAACCGTGCATTGAACAGTTAGATATCGCAACTAAAACCAACACGGAGGATGGCAACATGAGTGGCCGAAACATGTAGGAGGTATTACTACATTTATAGTATATTTTCACAAACTTTTGTGCATTTGTTGCTTAAAATCTTCTGGGTTATTACCCGGCGTCATTTTTTGGTATATGACCAACGTTTCGGGATCACTTGTTTGTCCCATCTTCAGGGTCCTTTTTCCTAAAACCCTGAATATGGGACAAACAAGTGATCCCGAAACGTTGGTCATACACCAAGAAATGACGCCGAATAATAAACCAGGAGATTTTAAGGAACATTACGACCACGGCGGAAGCCTTCAATTACACATTGTGTGCATGTGTTGGTTTTAGTTACCACATTCTGCTGCTCTTTGTTCGTGTCAATATCTCTACAGAAAGAGCCTGCAAAGGCTAAACAATATGGTATCTGATTCATAAATCAGATTGTTTCATCATTGTTCATAGTAGTTAGTGTTTGCCTACATTGCCCCTATGTTTAGTGTTAAGGGTGAGAAAATCAGCAAATAGACACCGACGCAAAAATACTGCAAGGTACTTATTATCTTTCGTATTTGTCATTTGTATTAAAAATTGTATTACAAGGAACACATAAAATCGTTTTATGGTGTCCCATTAAATCTCGCTGTAAATTTATTTTGAGATATAAAGCAAATGTATTTGTTATCTTATTGTGAAATGTGAGGGCAAAAAGAATTACGTTGATGACTGCAGAAGAAATTAGATAAGTGGAATAAGATCACTAAAAAAAAAAAAGAATGATTTGGAAATTAAAAAAGATCAGGAGATGATATGGGAAAGGAAGATGTACCTTATGTTTGGAGTACGATGATGCTAAACTTATGTCATTAAAACGAACGTTCAGCGAAGAAGTGGGGAGAAGAATTTGAGTGCAGTAAATGGTTGAATATGAATGAGGATTTAGCCTATAAGAAAGTATTAAACTGTACGAATGTAACGAGTTAAAAACTATTGGAAAATACTTATCTAAAATGAGATGTAAATGGGAGAATAAAGCCAGCACAACATGGCTCGTACTGGAGGCGTCGGCGGAACAGAAATGGAAAACTAGAAAAAATTATTGGAAAGAGAAGTAAATATACGGTAGTAGTAGTAGTAGAAATAGTGGTAGTAGTGCACTAGTAGTAGTAGAAGAGGAGGTATGCCAAATAAAAGATGTATAACCATAAGAATGTTTTCGGCAATAACCCAGTGTCACGCGGACACAGATACGAATGTGATGTAACGACACTTGCGTCATTAAAATGGCTGATTCAGTGAAGTGTCGCTGTAACATTTAATGTTAAACCGTACGCAGTAATTGTCGTTGAGACAGATTTCCGAGTGTAGACTGCTCGTAGTGCTGCTGCTGGGTCACTCAAATCTTGTCCCACTTTTACAAGTAACAAGGTTTGTTTAAAAACTAAGACAGGCGAGCTGGCATTCTGCGTTAAAACACTTTGAAATTCATGTGGTGGTCGTATGGTTTATGGCACTATGTAATCCAGTAGGTGGATACTCAACTTTCAGAGGGACATACCTCCTCCGAAACGTCGGTATCCACCTACCGGAATCTATGGTGTCATACCCTGACGATCGCAGTGTGATTATACACCACCGTGAAAGACGCAAAATCACTGGGCCCCATACTGCGAACTACAGTTGGGGCTGTTTACAGCGCTGTGACCAGGAGGACCGCCCTCCTCATAGTCCAGATATCGCGCCCAGCGATTTTCATGTCTTTGGGCCCCTTAAAAAAAACTTTGCAACAAACGCCAACGTGAAGCAAGCTGTAACCTCCTGGCTGCATACACTTGACACCGATTTATTCTCTGCTGGGATACAAGTCTTGGTGCCACGTGAGACAGATATTTAAATGTAGTTAAGCGGTGACTACGTGGAAGTCTGATGTGTACCATCTACTACCTATGTGCAATGCGTACAGTGACGTCAGAAAAACGTTCTCGGCATTGGAGTGTTTGTTACGTTATTTTTGGGTTCCTTTGTAACTCCTGATGACATTGGAATATCCTTAAAAGTGGAACTGAAGAAATGTACTACTTCGCTTGTCGGAACGAATCTAAACGCTAAATTAACACAGATACCTCTTTTCTTATTTCAGTTGTTGAGGATGACTTGCCTGTTATTAATTATACGGATGTTTGGCCTAGTGGTCGTTTAATCGCCCCATATTATGGTCGATTGAACCATGACCAAATATTTTCTTCTGACAACCCTGTCACATCTAGGCCCCCGTCTCGTTGTGCAGGCAGTGACCTCGAGTAGTCACTTTTTTCTGTCCTTCTCGTAATTAATGAAGGCGCTGTTACACTCAGTTAATGGCTAGTCGTCGTGATGTAAACATGGGATATTTCTTCGTGTCAAGTATCCAAACAGGAAACTGTTTCGATAAGGAAGAAACAAGTCGAATTTTACGATAATGTTTGCTCCACATACTCTAATGTATTTTAACTGAGGCATGGTTTAATGTCTAGCGTTATGACCGCAGTTTTTTCCCTCGATTGCTACACTCTTTGTCGCCCCGACACGCTGTGTACAAATAAAACCTGCGTTGGTGGAGTTTTAATGGCTGTACCATTCAGATATCGTGTCTGCAAACGTAGGAACGATTTAGAATTTTGCTAAGAGTATGTACGGATTAATATAACCATTTAATGACGGCGTGCGCCGGGATAGCGTAGTCGGTATAGCGACTTGCTACTAGCTGGACGGTTCGGGGATCCAATCCCGGTGGGGGCGATGTTTTCCGCACCCGTCCAGACCGGCACTGGGGCCCACCCAGCCTCCTATACAATGGCTGCCGGGTCTCTTTCCCGGGGGTAAAGCGGCCGGGTCGTGGATTTTACCACCCACCCTCATCTAGTGCCGGGGTTAAAGAAAGAGTAGAGCTATACATCTACTCCCGTCTGGGCCTTCATGGCCGTTCTAGGGTGAACTTTACCTTTTTGCTTAATGACGGTATTAGCGTATTCAAAGGGAACAATTAGTTTTCCCAAGATGCTAAATCTGAAATTATTTCAAATTATTTATGAAGTTTAGGCAACAAGCTAGAGACCCAAAACGTTCGCTTTATTTTCTATAGGGATTTTTAACACTCGTCATTTTGACTGTTCCTGGCTGTCATGTTTACGAAAAACGTAAAGAAGATGGACGTCCTTTACACTTCCACACGTCTTCTGGACCGCAGCCAGCACATTGACCTCTTGCTTGACCTCTTCTTTGCTAACTTTATTTACTTGCATATTGCTTTTGCTGACTGTGGCTTTCTAAAGCCTGACACGCATCGTCAGCCCCTGGTTACTGACATTGCTATTCCGTACGAAACGTTTAGTTGTGATTGCCTGTAGTGTGCCGAAGAATATACTGAGGTGTTTACACCTTGTTTCGTATGATTTTACTGATGTCTGGTTTTGTGTGTATAAACCACGTCTGTGGAAGCTGCTGTCACAACTCTCAGTGCAACTGTTCAATCCTCTACGGAACATGCCATTACCCGTGGCTTTATTATAAAGGCTAAATTTTCCCATTTTCTAGCTTGTTAAGGACATTTTAAGAAAGTTTTTGCAAGGCCGCAGTGTTAATTTTCATTCATTCTGTAGTCTGTCTTACGACAGGTCCATAGCCTCTTCCAAAACGAGTTCTCCACAGTGTGCGATCTAGTGCTTCCTCTTTCAATTTCCAGTATCTTCTCTTTTCCTTAAGGTCATAAAGTAGCTGCTTAGCCTTCTTCCCCGTCTTCCCGTCATTTCTGTCCTTCCTTCAAACTTTCCTTCAATCACTTGTTTTAGAAGGTAGTTTCTACGCAAGATGTGACCAATCCAGTTAGCCTTTCTTCTTTTTATTGTATGTAGGATATTTCTCTCCTCCTTGACTCTGTGTAATTTTAATTTTCACCTTACAAAAAGTACCACAATACGAATTACATATGTTCTAACACCAATTACGTATGTTCTAACACCAATTACCGCACGTCTTTCTAGAAACTGAATTATCTGGTGCTCGAGTCGCTCTCATTTCACAACTTCGCGCGAACACCATGTTGTTGTTTTCTATTGTAGAAAAGTACGACATTAAAGTGGGCTATAATGGCGTAATGTGCGTACCAAGTTTCATTTAAAGTGGCAAAGTGTTTGTAAATTTGGGGCGGGGGGACCCGACGGCAGAAGAAAGCAGCATCGTGTCCTCACGAATCTTTTATTTCCGTAAGAAAAATGTAGGCTGTGAAAGGGGAAGGAAATAAAGTTTATGGAATTATTTGTCGATTCAGGACACATAGCACTGCAGCTTGTGTGGGGGATGGTTAACAAAAATATTAATTTTGACAGAGTTTGCCGCCATAAGAAGAATAGAGCGAGGGGACGTGGGGCGCTGTGGGCTAGTTAATTGTACTCCACCGCCGGCAATTAGGGAGCGCCGTCCATTGTGATATTCCCCCATCGAGCATCAAGCAATCATGTAATAGCTCAGCAACGTGTACCTAATTCATCTATCTCGCGAGGTCGCTGCAGCGAATCCCACAGTTGTTTTCTAACTAGCTTTGCCGATCAAATATAACTCTGTGGCTACGAAGAGAGATATCGATTTTAAAAGAGATATTTTGTGACCTGACTGAATTTGGTTTGTAAGACCGACAGTCAAAAGACAGAAAGTCATGAGTGAGCTGGTAGCAATTCTGCTTCATACTTGGGAGGTATTGGGTTCAGTTTTCGGTGCGGATACTGGTTGTCCTGACTGAGGAATTTGTTAGGTTTGCTCTGACCCTTCAAACAAGATCCTGGATGGTACAGTGAATTAATCCACGGTCGGTTCCTTCCATATCCTTTTCATTCC
Source organism: Reticulitermes speratus (assembly GCA_021186555.1). NCBI lineage: Eukaryota > Metazoa > Arthropoda > Insecta > Blattodea > Rhinotermitidae > Reticulitermes > Reticulitermes speratus. Next base: position 7,971,991 of record JAJKFL010000014.1, read on the forward strand.
CTTGTTTACTAATCATTATAAGGTGCATAATATGAGCTGTTGAGCGCATAACTAAATGGATCATAACTAATTGAATGGAGCAGAGTCCTTTTGAGAAGCTAACACTTTCTCAGCTATTCAAGAAATTCACCGCTTTTTGTGGAACCTGAAGGACCTATATTGGCCTCAAGACAAACTAATTGCATTACATGATACTGTTAACAAATGTCTTTAAATTTATATAAACTAATACAAGTTGGTTATACCATTTGTTGGTCCAGGATGGAATAGCACTCTAGAGATAAAATTAAAATTCATGTAACGAAAGAAGGAATGACAAAGAATACTGCAATTGTATTCCACAATTTTACACGTATTCTCAAAGACGAATATTCGGAAATACCTATATATATGCTCCACTGGAGTGCTTATTTTAACTAGTCACTTTTAATTCGAGTTATTTTCAGGCAAAATGATATTCTGTCCATTGGAGACGAAAGTACGCCAAATCATCACATTCTTAAGTTCAAAACGTTAAATTCGTGGCATGTTAATGCCTTGCTGACTCGGTTAGAGCAGTGTTTATGGTAACGGCACTAAGAGGTTAGCAAGGCAAGATGTTAAGGGCTGTTTTACGCCTCCCTCTGGCCTACTTGAGTAGTGACATAGGAGATTACTGACCGTGCTATAATTATTGAACATGAATGGGGGGGGGGGGGGGAGAGACGGAAGATGCCCCTGGGAGACCAAGACAAAGTGTAACAAAATTACACCGATCCTCTCCAACGACTTTAAACTGGGAAGTGAGATGCTTCCCTTGGTGCCTTTATGCTTTTCGTTTTCATTTTTTTTTTATAAGGAAGAGAAGAAGCAGGATTATAAAGTGTTCCTACTTTCTCTACCAGGAGAGAGATCGAGAAAGGCGCAGTCCTCGCCTCTAATTAAACTCCGTGCTTTAAATTCGATAAAGAGGTTTAACATCTCTTGCTATGATAAACCCACACAAAGGACATTTTGGTTTCATTCTGTGCTGTACTGCAGCGTAACATAGGGTGGTCCAACTTTTTGATTATTTTTTTTTTCTATGGCTCAACAGCCCTATATGGGCCTGGGCCTCCTCGTTTCGTCGAGGTTTCATGGTCACACACATTTGGGACACACCACAGTCGGTAGGACTCCTCTGGACGAGGGACCAGCTCGTCGCAGAGACCTCTACCTGACAAATACAACACTCACAAGAGACAGACATACATGCCTCCGGTGGGATTCGAACCCACGATCCCAGTAAGCGAGCGGCCGAAGACCCACGCCTTAGACCGCACGGCCACTGGGATCGGCTACTCTTTGATTATTAGTGTCCCACAAACACTCAGAGCAAAAATTTATCTGTTACGCTGACAATTTGGGGAGGTTGTAATTTTCATGACAGCTTGTACAATTCTAGTGGTTACTTATAAAAATATAACAGTGGCATCAGCATCCTCTAAGGTCTGTGCTTGCTATGACGTTGGAATCAGTGTTTAAAATGGGATGTGAAACTGTAAAGTCTCGTAGTGAGAGGTTTCAAGTCACGAATTGCTCTAGCGCTGACGCCCATATCCAAACTGATATTATCGGTATATCGCCCTCATATCTTCCATAAACTGGTAAAAGTGAAAATATCATTAGTTTATTAGAAACAGTGTGTCTCATTTATTTTGCTTTTGTGTTTTCTCTTATTATCATATTTCTTTTGTCCAATTCCTATAGATATTTGGAGCAAATAAGTGTCACTGTTGTCCATCCTCAACCCATATCGTACCCAAAAATATAAAAGTGAAATTCTACACACAAAATAAATTAGTATTCTTTACGGGAATGTATTGTTTATTGTGAGAATCATACGAAACCAAAATTGCAGGGGCTTTTTACTGATACGGTAGGTGACGCGTACACTCTGCTTTTATTGGTTGAGATTGATCTCAGGATTTCTTAGAGTAATTTTATTGACCAAAATTTATAAAATTTTAAGGTCATTACACGTATGAATATTTTCCAATTTTGTAGAGATAGTCTACATCACGTCGCGTGACAGTTTAAGATGGTATTTCATTAAAGCTGCCTTTCTTGTAAAATTCACGACGCTGTAAAGTGTGATCTACTGGCAGTGTCGTTAAATGAAGCGTAAATAAATAAAGCGTGGAATTAAATTATTTTTTCATTAATAAAATCTTAATTCCAAGTTTCGAGAAGCAATATATTGCTGTCGACCTTAATGCTGGTTACTGCAATTAATACGGCTTTCTGTTGTGTTAAAATTCTGTCCTTTTATGGAGTCTTCGTCCGTAATGTCCATTAAGTTTCATAATAATAAAGCTTTATACGTATTTTTGGTGTGTGTAATGAAAGAGTTGGCAATTTTTCGCAATGATGAAAATTATGGTTGCAGTCATTTGTTTACGTCGTAGAAGAGACTGTACCTCGTCTGGGTGATGTTTTATTCGTGTTAAACATCCTTCATTTGCAACAAAGGGTTTAATGATATTTTTATTTTGAGGGTGCGGTACTTTCAGAAGCTCCACCTCGGAGCCTTATAACATATAAAAACGATGGTACAATAAAGGGATAAAGAATTAGAGGGTGTGATGACGCAGGTACTTTTCTGCCATTGTTAACGAAGGACTCTGCAAGCTGACCGTTGTCTTAGCACTTTACACACTTTACACGACGCTGTGTTTGTGTATTTCATATGATTCTCACTACAAGAAGAAGTTACTTCCCCAAACAGGATTAAAAGATTGTTGTTTGTAGTGGAGACGCAGATGTTTTCTGTGAGGAAGGAACTGATGTCATTAATAACTGCATGGCATTAAAAAATACGATATCTTCCATAGCACACTGTTCATACAAAAGTTCGCGATACTCGGTCGACTGGTTCAAAAGGTCAAATGGGGGGAAATAGGCCAACGTCCCCCCTTCCCGGGCCGGAACCAGACCATGAACACAGTGGGTGCAGCGGCTTCCAGTGCGGATGTATATATATGTACATACGTGTATATACGTACATAATGATACATCATGCACTTACTCTGTGTATATACATATTATGTATTCATAAGCGTGAAAAACGCCTGTGTCAGGACCAAAAATTAACACGTTAATCACATAATGCTCTGTACAACATTGCACAGAACATCTTGTATATACGTACATAATAATATATCATGCACATACTCTGTGTATATACATATTATGTATTCATGAGCTTAAAAAACGCCTGTGTCAGGACCACGAAATTAACACGTTAATCACATAATGCTCTGTATAACATTGCACAGAACATCTTGTATATACGTACATAATGATATATCATGCACATACTCTGTGTATATACATATTATGTATTCATAAGCGTAAAAAACGCCTGTGTCAGGACCACGAAATTAACACGTTAATCACATAATGCTCTGTATAACATTGCACAGAACATCTTGTATATACGTACATAATGATATATCATGCACATACTCTGTGTATATACATATTATGTATTCATAAGCGTAAAAAAACGCCTGTGTCAGGACCACGAAATTAACACGTTAATCACATAATGCTCTGTATAACATTGCACAGAACATCTTGTATATACGTACATAATGATATATCATGCACATACTTGTGTATATACATATTATGTATTCATAAGCGTAAAAAAACGCCTGTGTCAGGACCACGAAATTAACACGTTAATCACATAATGCTCGTATAACATTGCACAGAACATCTTGTATATACGTACATAATGATATATCATGCACATACTCTGTGTATGTACATATTATGTATTCATAAGCGTAAAAAACGCCTGTGTCAGGACCACAAAATTAACACGTTAATCACATAATGCTCTGTATAACATTGCACAGAACATCTTGTATATACGTACATAATGATATATCATGCACATACTCTGTGTATATACATATTATGTATTCATAAGCGTAAAAAACGCCTGTGTCAGGACCACGAAATTAACACGTTAATCACATAATGCTCTGTATAACATTGCACAGAACATCTTGTATATACGTACATAATGATATATCATGCACATACTCTGTGTATGTACATATTATGTATTCATAAGCGTAAAAAACGCCTGTGTCAGGACCACGAAATTAACACGTTAATCACATAATGCTCTGTATAACATTGCACAGAACATCTTGTATATACGTACATAATGATATATCATGCACATACTCTGTGTATATACATATTATGTATTCATAAGCGTAAAAAAACGCCTGTGTCAGGACCACGAAATTAACACGTTAATCACATAATGCTCTGTATAACATTGCACAGAACATCTTGTATATACGTACATAATGATATATCATGCACATACTCTGTGTATGTACATATTATGTATTCATAAGCGTAAAAAAACGCCTGTGTCAGGACCACGAAATTAACACGTTAATCACATAATGCTCTGTATAACATTGCACAGAACATCTTGTATATACGTACATTTTTGAAAATGAGTTGTTTTCCAACCACAGCGGTTCAACGGATGCAACACGCGGATGCGGTAGCGTGTCGCACGTTTTTTAGCATGCTGATCATCATGTTTGCCTTTGATATTTTGTAAATTCCTAGTGAGTGCATCCAGATTTGTCCTAAGTGCGTTGCACCCACTGCGCCCCCCTGGCTACGGGCCCACCTTCCCCTCACACACATATAGATTAACAACCTTGTAAAACTTCTGTTTTCCTTTAGGCTATAAATCCGCATTTTGTCTACGAACTTTCTGAGTGTTTCGTATGGATTCTCGGATTAACGGGTTAGAGATGCCGTGTGTTTTCTGTGAGGAAGAGTCCAATATTTAAATATTCAGAGGGTTATGTTTCTTTCCATATTTGCCTTGCTATTCTGCCCCTGACTTGACACGCAGCGAAACGTTGCGTAACGTAACGTACTCAGCAGACAGACGGCTGTGCTCTCGGAAGGCTGGTTAGACTGCTCGTAAGACACAGGCAGATGTATGGTAGCTACATACAGTAACTCTGTCTTTAAATTCAACTCCTTGGAGCCGAGTGCTTGTTGACAAACTAACAGTTTCACAGATAGCGAAAAATTCCCCGCATTTTATGGAACTCGACAGTTCATTTCCACCTTCACAAGAGCCCACCACTTATCTTTATCCTGATCCAGTTGAATCCAGTCCTCACTCTTCCATCCACCTCTCTTCAGATTGATTTTAATATCCTCCCGTCTACGCCTAGGTCTTCCAAGGGGCATCTTTCCTTAAAGTTTTCCCACCAAAACCCTGCAGGAATTTACTTCTGTCCCAACATTTCATATGCCCCGCCCATCTCATCATCTTTGATTTAATCACTATAATAATATTTAGCGAGAACTAGTGTATGGAGCAATCAGAACTGACAACTAACAGTGTATGTCTTTATGGTGTGCGTTACCTAAAGAGTTTCTCGGTAGGAACGAGATTTCTTGCTTTGAACTCGATCTACATCATTCATTCATTCATACATTCATTCTGTAGTCTGTCTTACGACAGGTGCGTAGCCTCTTCCAAAGCGAGTTCTCCACAGGGTGCGATCTAGTGCTTCCTCTTTCAATTTCCAATCTACATCATCAGTGAAAATAAAACATCTACCGCCATCTCTTATTATTTTAGGCCAAACATTTGGAGCATCCCGCAAACCGAATATTTGATAATTTATCCTTAAAATCCGATATTGGAAAAGGAAACTATATGTAATTTTATTTTAGATCAGAATTCAGGTGTGATTACGGTTTTCTGAGCTCTGACGCCGTGTGATTTGGTGGATAGGTACCAACTTTTCCGATGAATCTGCTACCTTTACCTTCAGGGTAATCTGAAACTTTGGGGGGGGGGGGCTATATATCTACCAAGCTACACTGCGTCATATCCCAGCTGTTTGTCATCAACGCCATATCTCTTTACGAACAGCTGATTCTTCTACAGTTATTAAGTCAGATCTGGGATTGATGTCAAGAGAGCAGCTCATGTTACATACTGAAGCGAAGACTTTGAGATAGTTAGCTTTTTAGTCAGTGTTTCAAAGTGCCTGTCAACTTTATAATCCACGATGACTAAGTGGGTGCCCCCTGGAGACAGTAACTGGATGTTGGCATTGAGCTGTGAGAGGGGGATAGTCACCGTTTGAACATCTGGAGTTGAGTGATTGGTTGAATCGTGACAGGAAAACCGTGATGGAATGTTGTAAGCCACCGTGATGAGGGGCCTTTATCGGACTAAGAGAACATGAAATGTGTCTATAACGAAATTTCTGTTGTCTCTGTCAGAAGTTGTATCTGATTTTCGAAACTTGGCTGTAAACTAATATAATTGTTGGGACCCCTTTTATCTTGAAGATGGAAGCAGTATATTCTTCTGAAACGTTAATACCCACTTACCAGCCTGCACAGTGTTATGAACCGGAAGACCACATAAATCTACATTGCGGTAAAAACCTGAAATATTACAATACAAATTTATCTTTAAAATTTTGATAGGAATGACCCGTTTGAATATTCGTTATTTTCTGTTAAATAAAGGTCTATTTTTGATTCCGTTTGTATTTTTCACAATTTATCTGAGAAAGAACATTGACCTACGTAATTAATTTTACCACTATGTATTATTTTTGCAGGGCTTTTTTTTGGGGGGGGGGGGGGGAAACGTGATGTAAAGAGACCACTTGGAAGTTCAGGCGTAGATGGGAAGATAATATTAAAATGGATCTTTAAGAAGTGAGATGGGGGCTTGGACTAGATTGGTCTGGCTGAGCATATGGACAGGTGGCGGGTTCCATAAAATGCGGGGAATTTCTTGACTAGCTGAGGACCTCTTAGCTGCTCAAGAAGGACTCTGCTCCATGGAGTATGGAGTTAGTTTTTTTTTTCCTATGACTCGACAGCCCCTAGGGGGCCTAGGCTCCTCATTTTTCGAGGCTTCACGATTACACTTTTAGACACACCACACTCGGTAGGACTCCTCTGGACGAGGACCAGCTCGTCGCAGAGACCTCTACCTGACATCACACAACACTCACAACAGACAGACATCCATGCCCCGGCGGGATTCGAATCTCAGTAAGCGAGCAGCCGTAGACCCACGCCTTAGACCGCGGCCAGTGGGATCGGCATGGAGTTAGTTACTGTATAATATTTGCAAGTTTTCTGCGTGCAGACGGGCATATTGTGGTGAGGGCTGTATTCCAAACATGAAGTTGTTGAGTTTCTCCGAAACACTGAAGCCACACTACAACACTACACGGTTTCATAAACCAGAAGTCCACAGTATGAATCGTTAAACCAATATTATGTGATAAACACATAAACAGGCAAATTACCATCTAACATAACTGTATATTTTGTGTTACTGTAGGTAAGATACAGCGATCCCAGTGGCCGCGCGGTCTAAGGCGTGGGTCTGCGGCCGTTCGCTTACTGGGATTGCGAATTCGAATCCCGCCAGGCCCATGGATGTCTGTCTCTTGTGAGTGTTGTGTGTTGTCTGGTAGAGGTCTCTGCAACGGGCTGATCACTCGTCCAGAGGAGTCCTACCGAGTGTGGCGTGTCTGAATGTGATCTCAAAACCTCAACAATGAGGAGGCCTAGGCCCACTAGGGCTGTAGAGTCATGAAAGAAAATGTAGAATACGTATTACGGCCCTTTTGGATCATCTCAGGCTTTTGTATAGGATAAACATTTTTCAAATAAAAGTAAAATGTAACCATGAATGTACACGTTCTTGTGAGATCTCACAATTTTGTCCTTTATTACAGTTTTATATCAATCCTTATTCCTGGTTATGCTTTTACATTTTATCTTACACATTTTATGCGAAAGCTGATAATGGTTTAAATGGACCGAAATATGTAGCCTACCTATAGTAATATAAAATGTAAGTTTTTAGACAGTAATGTGACTCTTTGTTTGTTGAAAGCACAAAAAGATGTCATCCATCAAGTTCAATATTGTGTGAGGTATTGCCCATGGGCTGAGACGTATTTGATATAATACATGTTCAGAGAGTTGGTTTTTCTACCGTTTTGAAGTGGTTGATTGTCGCTGTACTGACGTCGCTATTTACGATTTAATATAAGTGCGCGGATCAGCATTTTAAGTATCTGAAGAACTATTAGGTTCTCAAGAAGGACTCTGATAAGTGAACTTGGTTATTAGATAGCAGTCAAAGATTTGTTAGTTATGCTCTGATGATTGAACCGATGTAGCATAACGGTATGGAATACAACTTTAGAGGGCACATTCTTAGAAAGAAGGTAGTGGAAACACACAAGAATATAAATGGGACTTATGTTTTAAATTTAGATACCGTAAAGTGTCATACGCAACTTACAGTTCCATATTATTAGTTTCATGTATCTGTGTCACGGGAATAGCTTTAATACTGAAGTTTTAAAGCTATTGTTTCGTTTCATAATTTTCAGAATGTTTACGCAGCCAATGACGTAGTACTGCACTGTACATGCTTGCAGCTTGCTCGGGAGCTGGAAGCCAAATACATTTCCTGCACTAACGGCGAAACATATATAAGCTCCCAGGGTTTGACTTTGGATAACCCGAGAATGAGAGCCGGATAGCTGAGTCAGTATAGACACTAGGCTACAGGGTTGGATGACCGGGAACGCGGTTCGATTTCCTACGGGGATGGAGAACTCTATCAATTTCTCCTGCCTCTTTTCTGTTGGGTTCACCAGGTTTCCTACCCGTCTCTCTGGAGAGTGGCGGTCAGGGCATGACGGCCGTGCGACGAAATTTACGGTATTTGTGAGACACAGAGTTAGTACGGCTCTGGGAGTAAGAAGACACACTAAGTGACCCAATGAGGAACGGTCTTCTGGTATAACCTTTGTACAAACGTCGGCCACACTGAAGACGGGAGTCTTGATGCTGGTGGCGTAGGTAACTGAAAAGAAGGTGATGATCGTCGGAGGAAGACGACAGTAAGAGACACGTGAAACAGACCGTTTAAAGATAAGGAATTACGTCCATCTGGTGCTAAAAGCTGAAAGGCTGGAGTTGAGGCTAATAGTAATATTTAGTTGCACTGACAATTTACTGCAATAAAATTCTGTGAGGCTAGCAGACCTTCATGTGGGCTGCTAGCCTCATGAAGTACTCTATTCAGCCGCCATGAGAACTTTAGATGAGGCAGTTCCTTACATGTGACCTTGAAAACAACTGACCAAATGCTGTATAATAACCCACTATCCTCATTTACAATGCGTTCCGTGTACAGTAATTCAGAATCAGTGAGCAACAAGCATAGTTGTATCCTTCCCCAGTCCATGGGATGCTTCCTGAACTCCAAGACTTGTAGTATCGATACTTTGATTCAAAGACTACACATTTGCTTTGTGATTGAAAGACGCTTTTAGCCAGGGGGTGTCCCTTGCTTGTCAGTGCGGCGCCTTTCTGTCGTGGAGGTCCGAGTTCATCGACCACAGAGCGCTCTACAACGCAAAGAGATTTACGACTGCGTGCACATGTAAAGAAATAAGCCTATCAAATGTACGAGATGCGAGTACCTCGCGGCTGTGAATAAGAACACTGATGTTTTGGGGCGGGGGGGGGGGGGGGGGGGTGACGTCATGTCTGGTGGAAGGTTACCAAAGTTTCGTAGAACAACTGCTTCTGTCTTCAGGATTAAAGTGTCTTCAGTGTTTCAGAAACCTCAAGATGGAAGCAGTGGATTTTCCCAAAACACTGTTACCTTTTTACCATACTTCATCACGTCACGTACCAGAAAAACTACCAAGACGATTTCACTGTAATTCAGGGTTTCCTTTCTTCCTTTCTTCCTTCTCTCATTGCCTGCTTTCTCATATCTCAGTCTAACGTAACAAAACGTAAGTAGAGCAGGAAATGATGTAATGGCTGTCATAACGTGACGTCAGCACGTCTTTTCGTAATAATAATAATAATTTATAGGGTTCCTATGTTTCTGAGAATTCCAATAGGGTAGTTCTTTCTTCGTCATTTTGTTCGTCCCAAGTGATGTCTTCCGTCGGTCGATGACCGAATGCCAATTGTCGAAGGCGGTCCCGTTCTTTTGAAATTATGTCTTCAGTTTAGCTGGTGTATGTTTCAGTTACAGTATGATACATTTTGTGATTTATTACGTAGTAAGCTATTCACTTTCAGAGGACGTTACTGACAGTGTCTGACAGGTACTGTTAATTCTCATAAGACGACCTCGACTTATACATACTTTCACCTACAAGAGAGACTCATCTCTTGACAGCGTTGATCGTCAGGCGGCCTCGACGTGTAAGTGCTTGTATTTCCAACAGACATTTTCCAATAGCTGAGTGATATTAAAATTAAATATTAAACCTAAATATATTTAAGATTATGTTGTTGTCATTGTGCAGTTACAGGCAAAAAGATTATATATTTAAGTTGCTTCACAGGTCTTACAATTGATTAATTTATCTCTTTTTCTTCTTCTTATTCTTTGGCGTACGGTTGTTATAGTCTAACCAGTCCTCCTTCAGAATGATAGCACATACGGATCTGTCTTCTGTTTTCTTCCTCCGTCTCTTGACACCCATCTATTTCAGATCATTCTCAGTACAGTCCAACCACCTTAATTTTGGTCTTCCTGATTTTCTTCTTCCATCTCATTTCCCCAGATATACTTTCTTCACGGTCCTATCACCAGACATTCTTACCAGATGACCAGCCCATTCTTGTCTTCTTACTTTTATAGTTGTTACAACAATTGATTTTCTATACAACCTGCAATTCATCATTAGTTCGGATTCTCCAGCCATTTTGATCTTGTATTGGTCCATATATCTTTCTTAGTATTTTTCGCTCTAATGTTTTAAGGGCTGATTTAATTTGCTCTGTCATTGCCCACGTTTCACAACCATATAACACTATAGGTTTAATCACTGCAGTACGCATTTACAGTTTTGTGTATTAATTCCTTTATACATTTTTCAATTTTATTTTGTAAATTTTGTAGTGATTTCTTCCCTTTTCTTTAAAAGCTTTCTGAAGATCCTTAACCGTGTGTTTTTACCAAGAACGGACAAATGGGAACACCATATGTTGCTGCTTTCTTCTTGCCAGTGTGGGCCACTCTCACTAAAGTTGCCGACTCTTGTTCTAGAGGAACAAGAATTATGTATATGACGTGGTGAACATGGTTGTCTGAAACCTTCTTATCCATTACACCACAGTCAAGCTACGTCGCACATTACGTAACGTAAACACAGTTAGGTGTCAATGTGGAATACGTCTTTCTCTGTTGTAAAAGTGAATGAAATCTGATGGAACTTGTTTTACTGAATACGTTCTTATTCAGTCAGCTTCTATGTAACTAAACATTGCATGGAACAGGCCTTCTTATAAACCCTGCAACTGGACATTGTCTCTAATTGCGTAGATGAATGCTGTCAGCAGCTTCGCACTTCATTTGTTTAAGAGCAAACTAAAATTTTTCCGGCTCAGATTTTTTTTATTGATTTCTTTTCCAGGGTTCCACAAATTTTCTAAAAATCTAGAAGCCATCTCCAAACTTCTAGGCGCCAGAAGGGTGACATGAGTCAAGAACCACACCCAGGACCTACAGTTCATGATGTCCCTGTGAACTTTACTATTTTCTGGCCCCTTGCTCAGTTCATGTGAAATGGTATACATTTTTGTGTGTAAGGGAAAGGAAGAGTGACAGTAATTATGCTAAAAATATTAGGCACCTCCCTGCAAAATGTATTCTGTCCGCGCGACCAGGAGCCCAGGATTTGTGAACCCATCTGCCTCATCTCTCCCATACGCGCTACATGTCCCGTCCATCAGATTTCCTTAATTCGATTACCATAATAATATTTTATGTAGTGTGCAAACTAGGTGACTCCTCATGTTTCAGTGTTCCTGCTACGTCCAGATATTCTCCTTAGCATCCGCTCCATCAATACAATAACACTTCAATTATGCGTCAGAGATAGGGGCCGAAGCAATGACAGACACGAGAATAGACAGATAATAGAATACTCGTATGTGCTTCAACCATTACACACTGCCTGATACAAATAAAATTCTTTATTATATGGCACAGTACAGCATATTTACTTACATATGAATATTACTGAGTAGCTAGATTCGAAAAAAAATGTATCTTAATTACATACTACTCGTACATTTTTTATTTTTATATTCATTTCGCAACATTTACATTTAGATCTATAAATGTTCAAGACACTATATAAGAATAAGAGATTTTTTTTGTAAACAGAAACTATCACGGCGGTTGATCGTTTACATACATATACATACATACATAATAATCCATGGATCCATAAGTCTGTCGAAGTGACAACTGGATGTGTAATAAGTCATATATACAAATATACAGCTATACAGACTATAGAATTTTACAATTTAACACTATAAACTAAAACACTATAAACTGTTACATGCCTCACTATGAATCATCTTTATACATAAAAATTTCATCTGCTGAGTAAAAGGATGTGTATTTAAGTATTTTCTTAATGCTACTTTAAATTTTGTCTTTTCATTCTTAAGATTTATGATACTCATTGGGAGTTGTTGAAAATTCTGATACCGGCATAGAGTTTTCTTTTTTGAAATAAGATAGGTGTGATAAAAAAAGCAGGCGCCTTTCCTCCTGCATCCCCCCACACACAGTGTTTCCCCACCATGACTGTTAATAGATAAGGTACGGGTGAGGGATAATCAAGTTTTACTGTACCTTCTTCAGTATTCCCACTTTAAAGTTAGAAACCGAGTTGTTACCCCCATATAATACAACAGGTAAAATTATATTTTGTATAACTTATGGGCTGTCTGAAATTTTGCACTTTTATGTACCTCACATATGATGTTCTGAACATAATTACAGTATTTTCAGCCTTAATACTTTCTTTTGCTGATAAAGTTTTGATATTTTGCCCCGGTTTAAAAGACCATGATATGTTACACTCTGAAACAAAGAATTTGGAACATATTTTCTCCACTGGAGTACGCGCCACACTTTCTTTGTGGGGAGCCAGACTGACTTAAAGATGAAATTGACACTGCGACTGTAAATCTCTCAGAGCTGAAGCTTAAGGCCTTTCTTCTTTTAACAGCACTTGAGTGCCGCTTGGCCGCCTGTCTGTATTCTCTCCTCCCGCATACCAAAGCACATTCCAAGCCTTCTGCTTTGTCAGAGATTTAATAGAGTGAAATAACACTACAACTTTACGTCTGTCTTCATTAAGAAATCCGAAATTTTCCTCGCGAGTTTACACACACACACACAGTAGCAGTTTTAGTCCTTCCGTTATGAAATAACACCCAGTTTATTGACTCAATTAAATGACGCCTCGTTTGTGACGTACAGTCAAACCACGATATAGCGCCACTGTTTCTTCACCGCAGTTTGTGGCAGTAAATCGAAATACTGTGTGACAGGGAATGTATGGTCATTGGCTTTCATGGGAGATGAGTGAGGGTGGCACTATGCTGGGAAACGCTATATCGGGCTTTGACTCTGCTTCCAGACCTGTTCTTATTTGTAATCCGTCTTATCAACACCACAAATTCGCAGCATATTTCTATCTTCGCCCCCCCCCCCCCGGTTGTCAACCAAAGACACGATAGTAGAATTAATGGGCTGGTAAAATTGGAAATTTAAATTATGCCCCTTACTTTAAATTGTTGAATGTGGGGCAAAGCTTTCGAAGCTACATTGGCAGTAAACTTTCTAACACTTCACAGCACAGTGGCTGCTCTGTGTGCCATCTTCAGTGATATCCAGCAAACTTAGAGCTTGCCCTTAGTAGCTGCTTGTGTTTCGTGTAATTGCCGTAATAAACAGCCATTCTTTTCCTAAACTGTGTTAACTGTAGGGTCAAGGGAGACGCAGCGCGGCGCAAAGAAAGGAACATGCAAGGAAGTGGCCATAGCCTATGTTTAGATGCTATACCTTTGTTTGTCTGGAGAGACTGAGAAGAACCACGATGAACTTCAATCAAGATTAGTGTTATTCGAGCCAAGATTGAATATAAAGCAGGTGTCATGATGTCGCACATAGGACGGCGTAATATGATTTTGATGCAGGAGGATATACGAGTAATTGACAGGTTGTGATGCTCCTATTCTTGTACTTAGTTCAAAGTTGGGAAGTAGCTTGGGTGGGGATGGTTGGGTGGGGTGAGTAATGTGGCCGCCTCGGGCGGCAGAGTTCAAAAGATGGAAAAATTGGTGGCAAAATGAATATCTTAAATGAAAATATTTGATTTTCTTAACTCAGTAGATTTTCAATTCTTGAGCCAATAAGGAGAAATTCAATAAAAGCGTTTTTTAATTGATGATTTTTCTTAGGACGGCCATTCTGAACACTCACCTGGGCACCAAGAAGCTGTACGTCACTGGATCGCAATGAGCACAAGAGGGCTACTACGTCACTGAATACTCGCCATGGGCACAGAGCTACCAAGTCACTGATACTAGTCATGGGCCCAAAGCTACCTACGTCACTGAATACTCGCTGTGGGCACCAAGAAGCCTAGCTATGTCACTGAATACTCGCCATGGGCACCAAGAAGCCTAGCTGCATCACTGAATACTCGCCTAGGCACCAAGAACTACTACGTCACTGAATACCGCGTGGGCACCAAATCTAGTATGTCACTGAAGACTTGCCATGGCACCAAGAAGCCTAAATACGTCACTGGATACTCGCAATGAGCACCAAGAGGGCTAGCTACGTCACTGAATACTCGCCATGGCCACCAAGAAGCCTACCAACGTCACTGAATACTAGTCATGGGCACCAAGAAGCCTACCTACGTCACTGAATACTCGCCGTGGGCACCAAGAAGCCTAGCTATGTCACTGAATACTCGCCTGGCCAAGAAGCTAGCTGCATAGATACTCGCATGCACAAGAAGCCTACCTACGTCACTGAATATCCGCCGTGGGCACCAAGAATCTAGCTATGTCACTGAAGACTTGCCATGGGCACCAAAGCCTAATACGTCACTGAATACTCGCAATGAGCACAAGAGGGCTAGCTACGTCACTGAATACTCGCCATGGCCACAAGAAGCCTACCACGTCACTGAATACTAGTCTGGGCACCAAGAAGCCTACCTACGTCACTGAATACTCGCCGTGGGCACCAAGAAGCTAGCTATGTCACTGAATACTCGCCATGGGCACCAAGAAGCCTAGCTGCATCACTGAATACTCGCCGTAGGCACCAAGAAGCCTACCTACGTCACTGAATACCGCCGTGGGCACCAAGAATCCTAGCTATGTCACTGAAGATTGCCATGGGCACCAAGAAGCTAAATACGTCACTGAATACTCGCATGAGCACCAAGAGGCTAGCTACGTCACTGAATACTCGCCATGGGCACCAAGAAGCTATCTACGTCATGAATACTAGTCATGGGCAACAAGAAGCTACCAACGTCACTGAATACTGCCATGGGCACCAAGAAGCTAGCTGCGTACTAATATCGCCATAGGCACCAAGAAGTCTACCTACGTCACTGAATACTAGTCTGGCACAGACTGGCTATTCACAATTACTGGGCACCAAGACTTAACTAGTCACTGAATACTCGCCATGGGCACCAAGAAGCCCAGCTACGCTACTTTTTCAAAGCGCTTTTCGCAGTGATTTGTGACGACGTCATAAAATAAAGTTGGATGTCTTGTACAACTCTGGTTTAAAAACGTCAGTTCCTACCCGCAATACAGCTGACGCTAAGGCTTATTAAAATCGTAATTTTCTGTGGGATGTTTCAAAACGTAGCCATAGAGTAGGCTGAAGTCTTTGTACTGTGTCTTGGCGCTTTCAGAGTTGCAAGATTTGAGTTTCTCACAGCGATGTTGCTGAACATTCAAGTCTCCTGGGATGTTGAGCTGTTTTGTTGGGCTAGTTCCCGACTTTTCGAATGATCCTGTTGATAAAGGAATTACTATCCTCCGAAACGTCGGTAATTATTCGCCCAAAGTCACAGCCCAGAAGACTTGAATTATCACACTAAAAGTTACTTTTAGTGTAGGGTAATGTACTGTCAGTGAGCGCCCGCACAAAAGTCATAAACTAACAACTTGAAGATTTGTCATCGATGATGAATTACACATAATTCAAATTTTTTTGTACCCATAATGCGTCCTTTGTGCGGTACAATTGAAAAAGACCACGAACGTGCTTGTTGAGTTTCTTTCGATTCTGAACACAGCAGGTGTGTAAAGTGGCGTGAAGAACTGAAGAAACCTCCTGCCAAGAAAGGTTGTTCTTCTACGCTAAGTAGTCAAGCTCGCAAAACAGTGCGTCTGCTCTGCACGCATTTCGCGTCTTTTGTAGTTTCACTTGAGTGCTGCTGTCACTTAACACTTTGAAACAATACAGTAACTGCGTTATACTCACCCAGTTCGTTTAGGCTACATGCTTCATATGACTTTCACAATAAATTAAGATTCTTTGCCAAAACAGCCTTAATCGCGTGTTCTTTGTAAAAAGAAGTAGGTCTACATGATCTCAGGCTTCCGCCGCGGTGTAAATGAGATCTTAACTCTTGTGGGATGTCACAAGGCGTAGATTTGTAGTAAGTTACCGACGTTTCGGGACAACCTATCGGTCCCATCTTCAAGGATTAAGCAACATTCTTCTTGGACTGCTTCGCCCTTGAAAATGGGACCGATAGGTTGCCCGGAAACATTGGTAACGTAGTACAAATATATGCTGCGTAACATCCCTAAAAGCGAAGATCTCAAGAGCTGGACATATTTGCTGAAGTACCACAGACACTGAATTTTTAAACGTTGAGGTGAATTTCTACCCTCAGAGACTTAACAAGGTAGTGCAATGACTTGATATTTTGTTAATGTTGTAGCTGATAATTTAGGTGCTCACACAACCGTCAGTGTTCACACCGAGCAGTAAAGCGTAAGAATTTATGAAAACTCAAGTCCTGTGGGATACGACGCCGTGTAGATTGGTAAATATTTGCTAACTTTTTGGAGGAACTAGTATCCTCCATCTTCAGTGTAGTTCAAGAAAAGAAGAAATAGGATTAGGCCTGTAGTAAAAGAATTTAACCAAATGACCGCACTTTAGAAACAAGCATTATGTAGATATAAGTCTTCTGGGCTAACCGCATGAGCCACGGCACGGCCTAAAATTTTGTAAGGGCGGGCAACTTGGTTCCTCACATTAACCGAATAATATAGACTGAGAGAGTTTCAGAATGTGATGTAGAGGAGAATATTTAGACCAAAGAGGGAGGAAGTAGCAGGAGACTGGGGAGAGCTCCATAATGTACACATTCATAATTTGTAATCTTCACGAATCAATAGTCACACAATGAAACGAAAGTGGATAAGGTGGGCGGTGGGGTGTTGGGGGTGTGAGCAGGATGTGGCCCATATGGGAGAGATGAGAATTTCATACAGGGTTTTGGTCGGAAGGCCGGAAGTGACGACACAACTGGGGAAACCTAAGCGTATATTGGAAATAATATTACAATGATCTTAAAGAAACGGGGTGGTAGGGTGTAGTCCGGATTTAGTTGGCTCAGAAAAGAGAAATATGCAGTGACTGCAATGGCTGTAGTCACTGAGCTAGGACTGTACGTCAGACAGAGACAGAGAGTTTTGTATTTGCCACAGTGGGGCACACTCCACCCTCTTATACATTGGGTACCGGGGGATTCGTCACTGGAGATAAAGCGACTTGATCATGAAGTCATCATTTATATCCACCTAGTGCTGACGATAAGAATACGCGCATGCGCTGTAACTCTTACCCTTAGGTCTATTATGGAATGATGTTTAAGGAACATTAGTGTATGTTTATTTAGTTCTTCAATTACACCAACAAATTATACTTAATATTGTACAAATTTTTGTGCAGTTGCTTTACATAAAAGTTTTATTTATTATTACCAACCACTGCACAATAATTATTTTTACTGCTACGTGTTTCGGCTGACAATCGTAGCCGTCATCAAGGAGTCACTTTTCGCAGATGTGTGCAACGTACAGTATGTCAATGAATGGTAATATGTACATTAATTATTCACAGCAGTAGTCTCTATATAGTACCAATAATTTTATATAGTTTAAGTTATGAATGGTATTAAAATATAGTATGTTAATACATAAAACATAAAATATATATAAAATTCTGACTCCGAACGTCTGTCTTGCAAAGTACTTCTAGTTTTGTAGCGTGGAGACCCCCGGCTGTGGTACCCGGTGCTTATTCCATGCGTAATATCAATGTACATACGTTTTCTTTTGGCAACTAGTTTCGGCTCGGGGACTGAGCCATCATCAGGCAATTAACAAAAAAACTACAAAAAGGAAGCCCTGTATATATTATATGTAGGAGATCTCCCTCTTTACATCGATGAGAACATGTATAAATGTATAATTAAGAAATAATGTAATTGTCTTATATACATTTATACATGTTCTCATCGATGTAAAGGGGGAGATCTCCTACATATAATATATGCAGGGCTTCCATTTTGTAGTTTTTTGTTAATTGCCTGATGATGGTTCAGTCCCGAGCCGAAACTATTTACGAAAAAAGTACTTAAATATAATTTTTTGGTGCGATTGAAGAACTACACAAACATACAGTTGTGCTTAATACACCAGCTGGGCTGTTCCATATTAAGATTAAGGAACACTTTTACTTTACCTCTACGTAAATCAAAGACACAAGAACTACCGGTTTCAGAGGTGTGTGTATCTTGTTCGCTATAATTAGGTCGTTTAATCGCAGATTTTCCTCTTTTATGACTGGCCCACTTGTTTTTGCAGATGTCTGTGGTCCGGGTGCCGGCTCAGAATACAACGCTCTTGTCTCTGGAGGATGACCGCAGGGAGTACGTGGACGAACTGGAACTGGAATTAGAGCAGGTATAGTGCAGCTGGAGATTACGTCAGCTATAGAAGTAGAATGCCGATCCCAGTGACCGTGCGGTCTAAGGCGTGGGTCTGCGGCCGCTCGCTTACTGGGATTGTGGGTTCGAATCTCGCCAAAGGCATGGATGTCTGTCTCTTGTGAGTGTTGTGTGTTGTCACGTAGAGGTCTCTGCGACGGGCTGGTCAGTCGTCCAGAAGAGTCCTACCGAGTGTGGTGTGTCTAAAGTGTGTGATCGCGAAACGTCGAACAATGAGGAGGCCTGGGCCCCCAAGGGGCTGTCGAGCCATTGAAAAAAAAAATAGAAGTAGAATGGGTACTGTGCGTGTTATGGTGCCCATTAGCTGTATAACTGGTAAAGGTACTTGTGCATTTGATTAGTTACGGCGTTACATTTCGAAGTGGATGGGTACTGTGCATTTGATGGTATATGTTTGATATTGACATGGAGCAGGTGCTGTTATCTTCATTATACATGTTAACTATACGAGTGGAATGGTTACTGTGTGCCAGTGTTGGCTGTGAAAATAGACAATGACCTTTTATTCTGGCGACGATGTCAGCTCTCCAAACGAATAGATAAGCCTACTGTGTATTTTATGATATGTCAGAAATACTGCTGGATAAACATGTCCTAACACCATTTATCTTCCACCACAAATCTCACATAGACTTCCCTGGGATTGAACTTGTTTATCCGTGGAAGGCCGGCGAATGAGCACTTGAACTGCTTTGATAATCGGTTTCTCTCAACTTTCACAAGATGCAGAAAATGAGACTGGAACATGAGTGACATCTATAAATTGCCTTGGCCACTCCCATAGGCAGTCGCTTTGCAGTCGATCCTCAGGCCCTTTGTACGACCATTACTAATCTATGTGTTTATTAGCCTCGGTGTTGTAACGTTTTGAAAAATATCCACAAGAGATCAGAATCATTCATTTGTAAGCAACATTCTTTCTTTGAACCCGCCCTAAGAAGTAGTTTCATACCACAAGCTTTGTCTTCTTCTGATGGCACAGTGTTTCTTTTGTATCATATGGCTGTGTGTTGAAACTGTTAATTTACAGTATCCTGTGAATTAATTGTTAGACTGTAAAGCATTCCGAGAAATGCTGTCTTAGGCCATCATTCCCACACAAACAGAGCGAAGAAGCGTCAGTTTTTTTGCCGCTGGCTAGAAAGATGTTCAAGAACTCCCACTTGTAATTATGTGAGTAATCCTCAAAGAGCCTTAATTTTAAAACTACGTAAAGTAGTTTAGTCTTCCAAAAATACGGCACAATTTTAGGTTTCTGTTAGAACGAGTCGTTACAATCATAATTTTAATACCAAAATTTGCTACTTATATCACAGTTATATGTAGCAAATTGCGTCCGTGATTAATTAGTCTTTTTTTTTTTTGACAGAAGTTTATGTAAGACGTAAGGGCACGCATTTGAGTAGCAACTGTATCTTGTGCACCTTGTAACTGCCGTCGGGGTGCCTTTGAAATAGGCTGCCTCGTCTCTAGTTCTATTTCACTGTACACAATTTTTTCATTTCATTTGATGTTATGTAACCCCGTAAATGACACATTGGCCTTACCAACGTATGAAAAATAAACAACTTTTCTGTTTTATTTTACTTCTATTTTTATTGCCTCTATTTATATACACCAGATTTGTCACTGTATACAAAACCTTCGACTTTACTGTACGTAAGGCTGCCTGCGAAGTGTTTGTAATTTAAATTTTTGACAGCGGACGTGTCATGTTGGCATTGAGTGACTTCAAATTTAGAGAGTGTAAGGTATAATCTTGTTGGAAGGGGGGGGGGGCGTTGAAACACGCTCCGCCCAGTCCTGTAGATTTTTACTATGCTAATGTTTATAACTAGCCGATCCCAGTGGCCGCGCGGTCCAAGGCTTGGGTCTGTGGCCGTTCATTTGCTGGGATTGCGGGTTCGATTCCCGCCGGGGGTATGGATGTTTGTCACTTATGATTGTTGTGTGTTGTCAGGTAGAGGTCTCTGCGATGGACCGATCATTCGCCCAGAGGAGTCCGAAAGGAGTCTAAATGAGTGTGACCGTGAAACATCGATAATGAAAAAAATGTTTATAATTAAATAAGAGCAGAAAAGTAGATTTCCTGGTAGGATTTGTCAAGTATTAAATCTGGTTTGACGATTCAGATACGTCTTTTAAAGCGTTCATCCGATTATTCGCCATTATATGTAAGCCTATTATAAATTTAGTGAGTATTTAATAATTAATACTCTGTTATATTTTTATGCATAATTGTAAAATTTGTTTTGTGTCGTGAAGGTTATGATGATGGGTACATTTATAATTACAAATTAATTAATTAGCCAAAATTGTGCTCTTATAATCCAGAGATTAAAATTCGCTTACACGAAAAAAGCCAGCTACACGACGCTGTTCTGACGGACCCAGTTCAATTCAGCCTGTGTTGTAATGTTAAGACCACAAAATCAAACATAACTACTTTCTTGTAAGCAAAGTTAGTTAGTTAGTTACAAGAAATCGCTAGATGTTCCAGCTGAAAGGCCATATTCAGACTTAGCCGGAAAATGGCCTTTCGACTGGAACATGTAGCGATTTCTTGTAATACTAACTAACTATAACTAACTTTGCTTACAAGAAAGTAGTTATGTTTGATTTTGTCGTCTCTACATTATATTATATAACATAACAGGATGTTCTGTCCAAAGATTATATCTGTATCACTACAACCCGTTTCTCTTAGAGCGCTATGAAACTGCCCTCAAACTTCAGGTGGTCGGTTTCTAAGAGATTTTCCCACAGAACACATATGACTCTAGGCTGGTTTCTCTTCTGAGATACGCGTCTATATATTCAATTATTTACGGTTCTTTTGGAGATACTGTCAGTATCTTAGAACCTATGGCATCGGATGTCAGGATAATTGATGAATAATGAATTGGAAAGTATGCGGAAGGAAGCGATCGTGGAGTGTTTAGATTAATATCTCGAAATTTGCCAGTAGGAAAACCACGTAAACCTCAGGTAAATATCAGTTGCTACTTTTACAAATTCTGTCTTTCGTGTTTACATATCAATTCGTCATTAAACACTTTTGGTGAGAGACCAATTAGAAGAAGACCTATTCTTAGATAGCCTATTTAGATTAATATCTCGAAATTTGCTAGTAAAGACTGAGTAAAACACTTATGGTGAGGGACCACGTAGAATAAGACCTATTCTTAGTTGGCAGCGAATTATTAAAACGGAGTGGGCATACTGAAATAATGAAAGAAAACTTCATCTCATTGAACGTTTTCAGTTACGGTTAACGAGACAAAATACCGTCATACCTTTCAGACAAAAACATGGATTTATCAAAGAATATTTTAATAACAGTTGCCTACAGGTGCCATAGAAACATTTTAAAGATCTTTTGGCTAATGTTATGTGTAATGAAGAATTGTGGAGGCATGCACAAGAGAAACCAGTAGCAGTACAAATCAAACTGCGGAAATTGTAGTAGATTGGACACAACCTGAGTAAGAATTCCTCTGCCATAGAGAAAGAGGCTTTGAGTTGGAACCTCCAAGGACAACGTAGAAGAGGAATACCTAGAAGGAGGTGGAGGAGAAAGATAAATGAGGAAGATGAAATAGTGGGAAAGACTTTGAGAGAGGTCAAAGCAATGACTAGAAACAGAGTCTGTTGGCATTGCTTCGTAGAGGCCCTCTGCTCCGAAGTGGAGCAACATGGACTGACTGACTGAAGGATATTTTAATGGCTGTGCAGTCAGCCACTAGGTCTAATTCTGGGGCTGAATTTGATTATATCTGAATTTGCGTGTGTTATTATGTAGACAAATGATGGCCTTTCTCCTTATATAGTGGACCTTCAGGGTGCATAATACAGAACTTATTACTTAGCCGTAAGATAAGGCAGACAAACAAAACACTGTGCTGCTATCTTTAACGCTAAATGTACCGACAGCACAATACAACTTAGGTACTGAACTTAAGGCTTCTTACCCCATAGTTGGCCCGAGCACTGGGTGGTTCAGGTTAAAGTAAATTAATTGCCATTATCCCTGTATGGAAAGTTTGCAAATGAAACCATAAGTTTTCAGTTCTGTTTTAAGCTCGAAGCAACCACTGTAAGTTTGTGCAATAATTGTTCTGATTTACATTGTATAATACACTTCATTATGCATAGTAAGTGTGTATTATACCGGGTGATTCATGAAACCGTACACAAATAGAAACATTATAGTCCATTATATATTCCACTCAACAAAAACATAAATGGTGTTTAAAAACATGCTTTAAGTGTCATTATTCTGAATACTTGCATCAATCCCGCTCTAAAATTCCGTGATGGTAGCCTGGATTAACGCAGCATTTTCTGTTGGAGCACGGCTTTACATATATTCTTCTGTATAAATCATGCCATTAAGAAGAGGAGTGTGTGAGATAGTCCCATACATAAAACGTGTATACTTCATATGTGAGGTTATAATATCATCTAACTTTCAGCCTCTAATATTATTTAGATATGATCCTAGGCTCCCTCGGTCGCTTCAAATGAATGTCGGGTGCGATGACATTTCTCTGATCCTATGTCAATTGTCGGACGGACAGACAGACATGACGAAGCTAATAGTCGCTTTTCGCAATTTTGCGAACGCGCCTAATAAAGTAAGAAGTGAACCTCAGTATTGCCTGGTTTTCTTTGTGACTGGAATAGACAACCATCGCTCGTTGATAACACCTCTTGAAATGAAATCCTTGCGATATATTATATTGACATATAGCCATGATTTATTTTATTTAAAACACTTTCTGTGTCACAGTTATTACATCCAGCCGAATGAATTAAAGGTCTGTCGTTCAGTAAACTCTCAGCTGAAGCATTAGCTTTCAGTATTGATGCAGATGCGATGAATTGTATCTGGCTGCCTTTAATTGGATGTTTGCCTATAATATCGGTTCATATTGGGTCTGATGGGTTATGACACCGTGAGGTCTGTTACTTTGGTACCAGTGTTTCGGAGGTAAATAGCTTGCTTTTTGCATATTCCGCCATACTTGCTATACTATTTTCATTCATGTTCACTGCTAGTGGCTTAGTGAACCTGTTTCAGAGTTTCACAGCCTTATATCTTAGACATCATTATCATCACCATCATCACCATTACCATCATCAAATTTATTGCTTAAGCACATAATATGTGTTGCATTTAACTTCAGTGCTTCTCGCCGTTGTCATGTTGGCTCTCACATAGTACTGCATATAAAATGGTATGGAGCTATACCTTATTTATTATTATTATATTATTATTATTTACTGCAATTGGGTTTTCACCCGGTGGCAGTAGTCCTTACACTAGTACACACAATACAAATGTTTTCACCCGGTGGCAGTAGTCCTTACACTAGTACACACAATACAAATGTTTTCACCCGTTGGCAGTAGTCCTTACACTAGTACACACAATACAAATGGACATATAATATACATCAAAATAACAATACAAAACAAACTATACACAATTACAAAACAAAATACATACAGTAAATACAAGTACACACATTAGAACACCGTACACACATTACAAAAACATCCACACCTTACAATAGCATCCACACCTTACAATAGCATCCACACCTTAAAAAAGCATCCACACCTTACAAAACATTCACACCTTACAAAAACATCCACACCTTACAAGAACATCTACACCTTACAAAAACACCCATACACATACAAAACAAAATACATACAGTAAATACAAGTACACACATTAGAACACCTTACACACATTACAGAAACATCCACACCTTACAAAAACATTTATAGTCTGTCCCTGTCTTGCTTTACATCAGTTTCACACTTCAATGATTATTTCGTCTCACACGGTTGAGTTTCCGTCATTCCGTTTTTACTCATTGTAAGAAATTACATAACACTGACTTCAGGTGACTTCTACTGGCTTACAGCTCTTACCAAGTTTCGTGAAAATCGAACGTGTGTTTCAAAATTTGAAACTAGTGGACCTACAAACATACAGAGAACACGATGATTTTCTAAGCTTTCTCTTTAACGAAGGACAGTAGGCCAAAGAGCTATTGTGAGCGTGTAAAATCGGTTTCACACTTAACGTGAGAGCTCTCTGTGCCCCTGGATCTGGGAAAGAAACTGAATTGTGGATTGTGTGTCTGCGTGTAAGAACCTAGGGTGTAGGGTGTGAACAGGGCTTCTTGGTGGTTGTTGTTTGCACGGTATAGTGAACGTATACGATATAAACTTGAACATTAAAGCGGTGCTGTACATGGAAGTTCAGAAACAGAAAGTAAAATCTGCTTAAGGTTTCCCTTCTGTGTCCGTGATCTGCCCAATCATTACAGCCGGCATGACACTACAAGTTACGGGCACAACATACAGGCTTGTAAGAACTACTATGTACGAAATTCGATGTTCTAACGACAGTAGGAATAAAGGTTATATTATTGTAGAATGTGACGCCGTGTAGTTGGGTAAATAGGTACGGAAGTTTCGGAAGAATTTACTGCTTAAATTTTCTGTGTAGAAAAGGGCAGTAGCTTGGCATAGACTATACATTAGACGCTTTTGTTAAGTTTTTAATTATGTGGCCATGGTTATTATTATATATATATATATATACATGCATAGTATATAAGTTTGTAAGCCTCAACATGCTGATGGTAGAAATGGTTAAGTAATATGTCATGTTAGAACATAAATAAGAAGGTAAGGATTATAGTAGAAAGTGAAGTTCCTTTTGCTGACTGTAGGCCTACATGTTGTGATTTAAGCCTTATAAATGAGTCTTAAAACGTCAAGGATTATGTCTTTGCATATTTTTATTAAATTATTTATTTTATTCATCATATTTTTAATATTCTTCAAACGCTTTCTCTATTTGTCATAACATTTTTCCCGCCCATATTCTGTGTACAAATAAATAATGAAGTCGACGCTGATGACGAAGGCATGCGGTTTTTCTAAAATGTTAGTATGTTTCCACCAATCAAGACGGTGTCACATAGAGAAAACTGTAATCTTTATGTTTACCGTGCTGAGAACGTCAGATGTCAAATAAGCTACTACTAGTAAATTCTTAGCTGACCTCCCTGACATCTGACAGTCCAGGTGTAATGAACACGAGGTGTTAGTTGTGTCGCTCGATGTACGAGTATGTTAACTCGCGGTTCCAGCGGAGGGTGATCGTTGTCACATAATGCCGCAGAGCCGGCCAGACGTCGTCAGTTTCTCTGGATGGTTTTCCGATACGACATCGGCATGAAAGTCAGATGTGGTACAGCTGTGGCGAAGCTGTCACATGACCGTCGCACCAAAATCTCATTGCCTGCGTCACTTCAGGTGGTTTCATCCTATATCAGCTTTCATCCAAATGTTTATTTTGTCGCAGCTCAGTGAATGCACTGACTTCGGTAGGAATACATACATTTTGAGTTTCAAACAGAACATATTTCTGAGAGATTACATTCCTGAGGTACACTTTTTTTAATCCCGGGCTGAATTACAGGCTATTTTAATTGAGCTTTCCATGATGTACCTCGGCATTTTCATATGAATTCTAGAATAATATCTTCAGATAAACAAAGAACTGTACCGCCTCTGTAATTTTCACACATAAAACATTTCTGAACACATTCATATCCGCTTGGACTGCAAGTAACCTATGCCGTCTAAATAGCATTGTTTAATTGTCTTACTCTCTTTTATGTGATTACAGACGTCTCACTTTTCATTGGGTCTCACCCAGTTTCCTTTGAAATGGATAAAGCTGGCTTATCCCCTGTGATACTATGCCAGGAGCGGGATATTTGTCACTGTCCACCACCAAGTTCAAAGGTTAAGAATGCACGAAAATTTATCTGCAAGTCTCTGTTGGCATGCATATGCACAATTATCATTTGGCTTTGTACTAGAATTCTTTAATAAAAATGTAATTGCAGAATTAGTCTTCGATGCGTGTCTGAAGGTTAAGGAAACCATAGGCCCATATACACTTTCAACTGTGTATGATTCGCAGTGATGCTGGACAAGTACACGTTACAATTCTCAGCCTATACTGAAGCCGAGGAAAAAGCCCGGTGAAGGGCGCGGACGAGGCAATCGAGGTTTTCCCCTCCAAAAGTACAGTTGTTTCCCTTCAAACCCCCACTGACATTATGGCAGCCATCCCAAAGCGCTTAACGTTGGCAACTACCAATTTTCGTGTGAATAGAGTTGTTCGATGGCTGGTGGGGAATAGAGTGGCATGCTTTGGAAGGTGAATCTTAACACCTCGGGGCAGGAAGGGGGTGTATGGGACTTCTTTCCTCAGAGTTAGTATGAAAAAGCCTTGTTTACCATCACTTTCGATGTTCTGGTTTTAATGATTCACTTTCGGTTCTGTAGACCACTTTTAATCTTATGAAGACAGCTTTATACACGTATAAAGATACGCTCGCAGCTGGGCACCGTGTCCAGTTTCCATTACGCCGCTCTATCAGATAACCGATTGAGGAACTCCTTCGTGAGGGCTGATCGGCTGGTCACGAAATTCCCCTCCTTTTGTTAGCCCAGAGATTTATTGACATATTTACATTCCTTGACCTGAGCTACATGAATCGAGTCCGCTTCGTCATAACCTGTCTCCTTAAAATCCATTTTATTGGAATCTTATCATCTACGATTGGGTCTTTCGAGTGAGCTCTTCCTCTGTGATTTTCAGAAGCCGTCACAAATACGTTCGGCATGAAGATAAAAATTTAATAAGTGCTTGTTGATTTAACAACTGGTGTGTACAGTGCTAGTTGTTTGTGCGTCAAGAACTCTTAACCGAATATCCAAACAGCTCTCCAAATTAATTAAAATCACGTAGTGAGAAATAGGTTCCTTGTATAGTTGATATGGGTGACAGATTCTCCCAACTTAGTTAGTTACTTCCTGTCGCTCCTTGCGGAGCATAGGGCCTCCTTTCAGAGGTTTCTTGGTCTGGAAGTGTGCATTCTGTAGTGGGTGACCAGTCCACTGACTGCACAATTTCTACTCATCCTGATATGACTGCCAGAGCCATCTAGCAGTTAATCAGGAGACTTGGGTGAGAAATGGCAGCTGAATTTTGCTTACGAAACATCTCTATTCATGCCCGTAAGGTTCTTTTACATGCCGTAAATCTACGACATGGGACCGACGGCTTTACTTCCTCTCCGAAGGAAGTGGTGCTACGGATTTTTAAAAATCCATCGACCTCGGCCGAAATTGAACCCGCGAACCTTGGGTCCAGTGGCGAGCACGCTAACCACTAGTCCACCGAGGGCGACATTCTCCCAACTTACTTTGTTAAATTGGTCCTTTGTCACCACATCATGGCGCGTCCTCAGTGGACAGAGGAGGCAACCTCCATGGGTAGCTGCGGATGTATTAAATAAGTAATCGCGGATAGATGACATGGAGGGTGTTGCAGTTTTAGGATCGGTCACAGGGATTATAACTTCCTACAATGCAAAATGAATATGTTATGAAATATTTACACGGTGCCTCGGACTTAATCGATCTTTTGTGAACACGGTAATGGACTTTCGGTATATAAAAACCAGGAAATCTGTTGTCAACGTGAGCGGCTTATATTTTTTTTCAAGAAGAACAGTGCTGAGTGGAGTTACTTACATACAATATCCAAAATTGATGTGACCCAGTCTGGTGGATTTTCACGAGCAGGCGTAGTCCTCAAGTCGCTACCTGAAATTAGCCTAGAAATATTTGTCTTATACTGACAGAAGTTGCTTAACCACTGAGCGGAGAAAGTTACAAAACGAGTAACTACGTAACTATTGTATAACGTATAGTGTTAAAACGAATAAATAAAGCCAGTAGGTTAACGCGCTGTGTGACACTTGTTCTGTCTTCCGCCGCTCGGAAAACTGAGGCCATATACTCTTATGCCACTCGGGGCACAGATATGTGTCTGAGTTAATTCAGTGTTTGTGTACGTATATGAGAAGGTCTTGCGAAGGGCCGAACCCTTGTCCAAAAACCTTGCAGAGGTCTGCAAAAGATTAATAAACCCCGAAACACTGGAGGCTCTGGAGGCACGGTTAGCGATACACACAGAATAGGAGTGTAGATTGTAAAGATGCTGGATTTTAGCTTCTCCCGGCGATGTTACCCGAGATTAAAGTCAGGTGGGATGCAAACGTCCTATTGCCTGGCAGCTATATACCAGATGATATGACGTTAACATATTGTAAATGTTTCACAGTTATTTGGCAGGATGTTCTAGCAACAAGCGAAATAAGAAATGTGTTTGAAGTCGTCAGTATTTACCTGGACGGCTCCCTTGAAGAAATTCCCATAAACAGAAGGTTGTTATTAAGGCGAATGTGGAAGGTGTAGCCTGGAATTATTATTTTTTTTTTTACTTCTGGATGGGATTAATGGCGGCGTTTGTAAATATGGAGCATGGTCTTCGGGATACATAGGATCGTAAAGTTATTTACCGTCTCAGTGATTATCAATATTCAAGGAAGACATTGTTAACGTAGAGTTTGTTCACATTTTTCTGTTTATATATATTAATGTTGCTTATGTTCCAGTTTTACTTTTATCCCCGACAATGGGGTGAAGCTCCTCTCGTTACGGAACTTGACGATGTAATCTCATGCAAGAGAGGATATATTTAAATCTGCTTATATTAATACTATATGTTTCAGGCTGTTAATACAAATCTGTTACAGGTGTATTTAGATCAGAATTACGCTACGTGTTTCGACACTAAAGTATCACATTCAGGCTGGCGTGTAACTAAATTATTCGTAATATACTGGACTTTAATTAGACATAGAATAATTAGAGATCTAAGCCATTTAAATCTAAAACATGTATTGAAAATGATTATTGAAATAGCAAACAGCGTAACATTTGTATTGTTGCTTTAGTGTGGAAACGAATTAACTCTAAGTAGGCCACGACCGCTTCCTTCCACATCCTTTCCAATTCACTGTGTGCCAATTATTAAACTTTTTGGAACTGAATAGTCCAAGTGATTTCAGCGTCTTTATATCTTTCGTTAATCACCAAAAAAGAATGAAGTTCCATCAAGTTCTAATCTCCGTTTGTCATCAGCATAATCGCTGCGCTAACACCAACAGTTGGTGTAGGAGTGTTACATGATGGAGTCAGTGTGGGGTTCCTTTCTTCTTACGAGGTATTTTAAGGTCCCGGGAGATAAACGGTAGAGAAATTACTGGCCGGGCTTGCCTTTTGTTGAAAAGAATGAAACAGAAAACAAAGAAATGAGTGTGGTATTGAGGGTAGGACAAAGGTGGGAGAAAGAAACAAGTAAGGAAATGAATGCATAGCATGACAGGTGTGGCGCATTCGGTCTGTCATTATCTCCATATTTTGAATTTGTGACATTTAACTTTTGACGCTCTCCTATAAATGTAACGAAGAGGCAGGGCGGAATATGAATGGCCCCCAATTTAAAGGCCCATCAAAATTAGTACATCGATTCTGACTTAGACACAACAGGAAATTCCTTTTATTTAATTAAAGGCTCTCAGGATTTTACGGAAAATTGATTGATCTGAAAAAGTGTGTTTTGTTTTGCTCTGCAAATTCTGCTCGAAATGTTATTTGCTCCGGTGGATATTGTAAAAATGTTACCTTCAAGATGAGCGCAGACACGAGTATAGGTCTTCTTGTAATGTTTGCATGGTTTCTTTCCGATTTTAACCAAAAATGGAACGTATCGTCAGATTTAAGTTAGACCTCCCAACATGAAAATCATGAAAATCCTTTTATAGGCTGTCGAAATCGGGCATGCGGACAGATGGACAGATATCGGAGAGCTAACAGGCGCTTTTCTGTAACTTTTCGTTGCGAACGCTTCAAATCACAAAGGAAAGAAAGAAATAAAGAAAGAAAGACAGGGCAGAGAGCGAGGGCTTTATCGCAGCTGTCCTCGCCAGAGTCTGCAGTTTCCTTGTGTCCGTCTGTACTTCTCAGTGCCCCGATAATGTCATTCCTAAGGGAACATAAGTTTCGCAAATGTGAGCAGAAGGAAATGGGAGAAAACCATTTGAATAATCAGGGATCTTTGCAGCCACGTGAAGTACTCGGTTCTATAGTGAACTCGCGTATTTACAAAGGAAAAACCATGTAAGTCCACTTTGAATTTATTTCTCAGTTAAATAAATGTTATGTCTCTAACAACACATGAGAGCAAACATTCTCATGAATTTCAATATAATCTGTGACAGAATAATTTCCGTGGACTTTGCAGAAAATACCCTTCACTGTAGGTTTCATTAGTACGATAGTTAATTAACTCATTTCTAGATTATTTACGTAGGATGTCAGTAGCTTAACCCACTTAGCTTGCAGTGATATCGTTATTATTAAACAACGAATTGGAAAGAATGTGAAAGAGAGTGGCCATGACCTCATCGGAGGAACTGTCCTGGAATCGGCAAAGCGTCCACACCGGCTCGGGCTCCGGCGCCCACCCAGTTTCCTATTTAATTGGTACCGGGAGCTCTTTGCCGGGGGTAAAACACCCGGGGCATGAGGCTGACCACCCAACTCTATATTTTACCGAGTTTATGAACGAGTGTTGCTACACATCCACTTCCCCTCTAAGCCTTCATGGAATTTGGATTGAGGAACTGGGAAAAATCACGAAGGACCTCACGCTGGCTTGTCTCCGGGCCGAGATTTGAACCCGGGATTTCTATAAAACGAAATAGATCTGATACCCAATTGAACGTGACTTTCGGTATCCGCTGTGATGAAGACTTTGCTGTGATAAGACAGGGTCACAATGTTAAGATTCTTCATATTCACATTGTCTTATGCCTTAGTGTACAAACATTGTTTATGCTGTTTTAGTTTTTATTGGTTTGAACGACTAAAATGTAAAAAGGATTATGTTTTATTGATGTAACATTTTAAAGCAAGTGACAACCATATATATCACCCGTTTTAACATGAAGAAACCCCGAATTTTGCCAACGCAATGGAAAGATGTCCATTGGTGAACTCACCATCCACATTTCTGAAGGGCTGTTATGCTTCCCCCTTCAACCTATTTCTCTCTATTCCCCTTCGGTCTTCTAGGCGTTCTGTTGACGGGAATTATGATAGTGGAAATCACGTGACATCTCTCGCTAGCGACAAGCGCTTTGGGTTGGTTTACATACTACAAAGGAGGCTGCAGGAAAGTGAAAGCTGTAGCAAAGCGGAAGCATTCCGAGTCGTTATCTCCCCCAAATTCTTGGGGCTCCTTTCTGTGGCCTTATCAATAGGCATATGAAATTTTATATGTGTAGGTAGGTCATAAATAAAGCTACACTTTATGTATGAAATAATATTAGCAAGGCGTTAGTTAATCCTCTTTGAAAATACGATAAAATAGTAATAATAATATTATAACCGTAGGACTTCAGATCTCTGCAGTGGGCAGGTAGATATGAATTCTGCTCCGAATGCCGTGTTTAATTTAGCATGCAATCTGTAATGTTTATCCTTGCCTGCAGCGTGAAGTCGGTCAATGCGCAGTAGCACGGAATAGTTCTACAAATAACTTCACTGGTTTTCAATAATTACTTTACGGCTGTAGGATTCGTTACGTCAGCAGGTATGAAGAAGTCTGAACACTGTTCGAGGTTGTTTAACCATTTAAAGACGGCCTTGTTGCACTGTCGGGACCTTCATTTCTTCACATACTGCTGGCCTCGGTGCAGTCTACGGTCGTGAATACATTTACGGGTACTATGAATTTAAAACCCATTCGTCCTGAGCAGTGTTTGGAATTTAAACCAAACGTCATCGAAGGGTTAATAAGCATTAGTCCGATGGTCAATTTACTTATTTGTGATTCAGTTTTAGGCCCTGTCAGAATGTCAGATTGTGTAGTGTCGGATGGTAAGATAATTGGTAAGTAATTAACTTTAAATGCACACAGTTGATTGAGGCACTGCGCTACAAGCCGGAAGGTCGCGGGTTCGATTTCCGATGGTGTCACTGGGATTTTTCATTGACATAATCCTTCCGGTCGCACTATGACCCTGTAACAGAAATGAGTATCACGATATTTTCTGGGAGGTAAAGGCGGCCGGTGCGTAAGGCTGACAACCTTAGCGCCTTCATGTGCTGATTGTTTTGAAATCTGGGAGCCTCAACCTCCTGAAAACCTCCGGGCCTGTCCAGGCCTCTAATGGGATTGCTGTACCTTTTTTTTTTAGTGAACTTTAAGTGGACTAATTGGAGGAACTCTCTTGGAATTTACTTGGAAGAACTTAGAAAAACCAGAGAAATCCTCAGTTGATATCCTGGTGAAGAAGTCCGACGGTTGAGCCACCTTTTTTTCGGATTACACTGAAGGTCCTTATCGTATTCCTGAACCCGCAAACGCTTTGTCGTTAACTGTAGCCTCTGGCCAATGGTTCCTGTTGGCCCGTCATATTTTCATGACTTATCGTTTCCATGCATCTCACATTTCAAAAGAGGGGACACAGCACGCACCCCCCCCCTCTCCCCAGATTCGAAGGTCGAAAGGGCCTTTAGCCTACACGACCGATCCACTCTGGGTTCAAACGCCAGACATTCATCCAACCAAAGTTTTCCCCCAAAAGTACATCTAGTCATTGTAGCAGCTGTTCTTAAATTGACTGCGTCAAAGCCCTTAGCCAAGACGGGAAATCCGTTAGGGTAAGCGTATAAAGGCTCCAGTGCCCTAACCGGCCAAAGCGTTTCTTGTGCTGGAATGGCTAAACGGACCAAGGGACGTCGACTTTCTCGCCGTTAGTTAGCGTTTTGTTTGGTTGGTTGGTTGCTTTGTTTGTTTGGACCACTTCTGCCCTGAACGTGGATGCTAGCAGGCTAACACACTACACATGAAATACAATATAAGCAGTCAGCAAGTTCAATGAATCATCAGTCATCGTTATCAAAGTAAAAAAAATGCATCTCAGCTCATTGGCTAAATGGCTGCATTTTGACGCAATGTGGGGCGGTGATAGCGTAGTCGGTATGTGGACTCGCTGTGGGCTGGACGCTCCGGAGTTCGAATGTCGATAGAGGCAAGAGATTTTTCTCTTCTCCACACCCGTTCACACCGGCCCTGGGGCCCACCCAGCCTCCTGTACAATGGGTATCTGCGCTCTTTTCCGGGAGTAAAGCGGCCGGGGCGTGGCGTTGACCACAATTACGCTGCGGTTGAGAATGAATTGACCTATACGTCTATCCCGCATCTGTTGTAGTCATGGTATGTTACAGGGAGACTTTTACCTTTAACATACTGTATATTGTAATGACATTTAAATGGACTTGCATTGAACGTCACTGATGATGTTTTAGACTCAATATTTCGCACCGTCACCACGGGGACGGACGACGGGATTTATTGGTAGATGGGGTAAATGTAAACGTCATGCCTGTATTTTATTTATTTATTTATTCATTCAAACGTATTATGTCTTTCATTCCTAGGAGGGTATTCAAAACACTCATTAAACCTACTCCGTCCATCTGTCTGTCTACACGCGTAATACTCAGGAACGTCTTGACGGGTTTTCATGAAATTTCGTGCTAGAAAATATGACAAAAATTGTTAGCCACTTAACTTTTTCTGTAGTTGAAAATTTAAGGACCCTGTCAGTTGATAAGATTATATACCATGGGGGATGTATGACTGAATGAGTATGGAGCATTGGTGGAATGACACTGACAAGGAAAATCGACATTTTTAATTTAGAAAGGAAAAATTTAGCAAGTAGGTTTATGAAATATTTATGTGTGTTTCTGTCCGCATAAGCTTTAGCATCCCTGCTCTGAGCATGCGCTGTTAGTATTACGCTTTTGAGCTCTGTGCAAAGTATTAAAATACAATTGGACTATGCAGCATTTAGTGTCCTCTTACCAAAAGTGGACCGCTGGTGATGCTTTGAATTCTTTTGCTCTGTTAGCAACTGCGCTACAGTCGGTCGAAAGACAAAACGTATTGATTGTAGCCCTGTTACTGGGGTGAGTTGAGGAACGAAGGTGTCATAATAGCTAACATATACGTACATTTCCTAAAGTGTTTTTGCTTAATTTTATTGCTATTTTTTTCATTATCGATCTTTCTTCTCCATTTATCTGTATATTTGTATTGTTCCTTCTTTTCTTACACTGAGTTTGATTAAAATTCTCAAAATTGTTGACAGTTTATTCTTTTGGGAAATTCATTGAAGTTTAGGAGAATATTATTGCTTTCATTCTGTCCGAGGGCGTAGATACATCGATTGGGCGCAAGCATTGTCGATAGAACAGAATAATTGAGGGCGTGACCCAAAATTAGTGTCTGCTATTTTGTTATAAAAATTATCCGAATACAACTTTTTATCCATTACTCATGTAGGATCATTTTTCATTTCAACACTGTCCATATATCATTAAATACACGCAGTTTTATAACGATATGACAGTAATTGAATTGTCAAGTCTTAAAAAGCCATTTTGTCATTTTTACAAGTCACCAATTCACTCTCTTGAAAAGAAGGCAATTACGTTACACCGTAAACTTAGCGTAGCCATAGGGGTCGCGCACTTCTTTGAAAATCGAGGAGTGGAACAGTGGGACACAGGGCTGTCAAAGGGGAATATTACATGACAGCGTTCAGGCTCAAACACCGACGTGGAAAATGGGATTTGGATTCTCCCGGCGGTTACTGTTTTGGTTTCTGTCTTATGGAATCAAACGCCAGAGCAGGTTTCTCTGAAACTTCGGTACACACTACTCGACTGCACGATATTGCGCCTGAGAAGAGTGCAATTTTTAGAAACATAAAATTTCTTGAAGGATTTGTTTTTTTTATATCCCTTGTCTCTGAAAATATTTAAAACGCACATCACACATTAAGGAAGGCTAACTGGATTGGTCACATCTGCATAGAAACTGGCTTCTAAAACACGTTATTGAAAGAATGATAGAAGGAAGTATGGAAGTGAGGGTAAGACGAGGAAGAAGACGTAAGCATCTACTCGATGACCTTAAGGAAATGAGAAGATACTGGAAATTGAAAGAGGAAGCATCAGGTTGCCCTCTATGGAGAACTCGCTTCGGAAGAGGCTATGGACCTGTCGTAAGACAGACTACAGAATGAATGAATCACACATTAAGGTGTCTGAGAGGCGAGTTTTGTTACCGGCTCACACTACGTTATCTTGTCTCTTTCGTAAACCGAGAAGATGGCGACCCTACATATCCCCCCACCCACCTTCCTGAATAAATCAGTCAGATTTAAGTTCTCACAGTGGTAGATATCAAGACGTGACATAATGTAGTTTGGTGGATAGCTATCAAGGCTTCGAAGAAAGGACCACCTCCATGTTCAAGGTATAAGTGGAGGCTACAAGGAATATTCAATCTGTTCCTCAGAAACGCTGGTAACCATCTACCAGGTTATATGACGTTACGTTTCAGAACACAGGTGTATTCGATTCGTTCGGTCTCTTAGCACGTAAAACATATGCAAGTTTTGACCCCAAATTTATGTTGAGCGCCGTTGTATTGTAAGCGAAAAAGGTGACCTGTATGCCAAGGTCTTGTCAGTCTGTCCGTCCGTCCGTCCTTCTTTTCCTGATAACCAGACGGTGGTATGTGTTTGAAAGGTCTATATGAGATTACGGATTTATACTAACCGAAAGTTTGTATTTTGATCCGAAATATGACACCATGTATTCTTTGGGCGTGATACCAACATTTCGAAATAACATACAGATTTAATCTTCAGGTTATAAAAACTTTACAGCAGTATTCAACTATTCTTTTACATATCTCGGTCTTCCTTCAGGGAAATGCAATATCTCCCCGATAAATCATTATTTAAGGTTTTAACATTAGTAAAATACATTTGCACGCACATTGTGAGAAGTTCCAAATGTGCTGTCTCAATATTCATTCATTCTGTAGTCTGTCTTACGACAGGTCCGTAGCCTCTTCCAAAGCGAGTTCTCCACAGGGTGCGATCTAGTGCTTCCTCTTTCAATTTCCAGTATCTCTTCTTTTCCTTAAAGTCATCCAGTAGCTGCTTACGTCTTTTCCCTCGTCGTCCCGTCATTTCTATCCTTCCTTCTAACTTTCCTTCAATCACGTGTTTCAGAAGGCAGTTTCTACGCAAGATGTGACCAATCCAGTTAGCCTTTCTTCTTTTTATTGTATGTACGATATTCCTCTCCTCCTCGACTCTGTGTAATACTTCTTCATTTCTCACACTATCGGTCCAACTGATCTTCTCCATTCTTCTCCAGCACCACATTTCAAAACTTTCCAGATACTTCTGACCTACTTTCCGAAGTGTCCACGTTTCAGCACCATACAAAGCTATGCTCCAAATGTAGCACTTTACTAGTTTCTTCCTTAAATTTAATTCCAATTTGCTGGTGAAAAGATTTTTCTTCTTGTTGAATGCTGCTTTTGCCATGGAAATTCTGGATTTAATTTCACGTGTACATCACTTGTTATCAATATATCATCTATAAATTTTGAAATAATCCTAAGTTCAAAGTATATAGCAAATAATTTTTCTAAACAAATGATGGATTAACATGCAACGTCATGTACAGTGATGATGTTTTATTGAATATATTTAGACATTTTATTTATTCATTTAACGTCGCTATGTGCAGCTCATACTGTAAGCCAGTGCGTTTAATGTTAAAAGGATTATTTACCAACGAATTCGTAAGAATGCGGAAGGAAGATCTAGTTAGTGGCCTATTTTGAGGTACTGTGTCTGCATTTTTTTGGAGGGGCTGAGTAAAACAACGGATAACCTCAGTCGATATAGGCGTGTCCGTGCCAAGATATGAACCCTGGACCTCAAGAATACGAAGGAGGAGTGATTTCAATCGACTAGGTTGTGAATTGTTTCATAAATTTTATGTACATTATTGAATTATAGTTTCCCACGCTCGGTGCATTTACATACACAAATATAAATAATACAGGGCGGTTTATCTGTGACGATAATGTAAATGTTTGCGTAATGGATTAGACCGTAACCACGGCTGTGTTAAATTGTTTTGTGTCTGTTCGTATAAACACAAGTTTATGGCCGGCGAAACCATAATAATTTAAAGAAGTAACCGGTTTTTTATGAGTGTTATAATTTTCATGGGTAAAATGTTTCAATATTATGTATTCTGTGGTTAAATTAAACGGAAATTACGGCTCTACGGGTGATACACATTTCATTCGTCTACCCTTCCTACCTTAGTCAACATTGCACAAAAATTGAAAAGGGTTCCGAATGGGTCGTAAGTCAATTAGACCACTTAGCCGGAGCTGCTGCCTGTTAACAGCTCTTCACATACAGTCTGGGAGTGAAGTACATCTGGGAGAGGATTGGAAAACTGCAAACGTACGGTAAGGGATGTCCAAACGAAAGCTTGCATAGCGATATGTCATACATTTGTACCAACGGTACTGTAGTTATTTTGGCCACTGCACTTATATATACGACTGTTGTCTGTGTGTGCATCACAAAGTAGTCACGGCATAGACATATAATTACTGTGGTGTGTTATAAGTGATTACTTGTCAGTTCTTTGCATGATGTGTATCAAATGAACGCATATAATGGAGGTAAAGTCTTTGCCTCAGCCCGTATACATGTTGCAAGTCATGAAATGATATATGGATTTTGATGAGACGTGCATTTTATTTCATAAAATCGATAATAGCAGCGTGGTGAACACACGAATGTCTGAGGTGGAAGGGCATTTGTGACAGAATTTGGTCAGCACAATCACTATAATAATAATAAACAGGACTACCCATAGAAGCTACAGTGACCAAATGAATGATTATTCGAGGTTTAAGATATGTAAATGCACACAGATGGACATTGTCGGTAGAGGAGAGAGTAGCTTGTGTTTATCGTGTTTTGAACCAATTGTATTACATCGCACAATATGAGCTGAGGTAGAATAGTGTAATGATAGGCTACAGGCTGGGTGGTCGAGGTATCGTGGTTCAATTTTGGGCAGGGGTAAAAGACTTTTCTCAGATAAGTCTAGACCGGCCGTGGAACCCGCCCAGCCTCCAGTTCAGTGGGCACCGAAGTACTCGGGGAAAAACCTGTCCCAGATCTACTTTGTTCACCACAAATCCCACATGGACTGACCCGGGATCGAACCTGGGCCTTCGCAGTGAGAGGCCCGGCGACTAACCGCCTGAGCCATGGCACGGCCTGTTAGCTACTTAACCTGTTTGCGGTTATCAGCACTAAAGTATCAAACACCCTGAAACTATATCCTTTTTTTTAGAGTAAGAGGAGATCAGTTTTGACGTGCACATAATGCAACGTGAAAGAAGTAAAAATATAATGTTAATGTCCATCATTTTCGGCTCATATTAGTTACCAAGTGCGCCGTTCTGCCTCGGCAACTTCTTCTGCGCATTTGTATAGCGTACAGTATAAACCTCGCACCAAAGGCGAACTTAAGAATATACTGTTTCGTATGGAATTCTGTCTGAATATTTGCTTTTCGTAATTCCCCAGATGGACATCGGGCACTTAAATGAAATTTTACTGAGAAATTATTGCGTGGGACATTTATTTATTCGTTATTTAACTTATATGCAATAAATTAATCTTATATATTCTTTGGTTCTGAAGAACCATAATGTAGGATACTTCAAACAATGTCAGTCTGTAAAACATTGCTCCAGTACATACTTACATTCTGTTTTGAACACTGAATATTATCCTTATTACATTAAAATTGTCCTACACAAATATGCATGCCGCATTTTTGATTAAAAATTTCTAAATTCTTTAACTAGTAGAACTAAACATGTTTGTGATATAATAGCTTTTATTTTAACCAACATATTCACTACACCTTTGTCGTCATATATACCCTACATATGTTTCGACTACTTATTAGTCATCATCAGGGGGATCAAAGTATATAAACACAGACTACACATCCACTATAATAGTTGGTTCACATTCAATGTTAAAATAAGATGAACTATGTTCACTATAAAAACATGTAGCTTTTTTTCTTCAGTGGCTAAAATATATAAGTGCGTTTGTTTTCCTTTTTGGTTAAAACGTTTAAAATTTATTTAAATTTATTGGCAGCTGGTCTTGTTTCCTTCTCAAATGGCTGGTGAATTTATCTGTGGCGTGTTGTTGTGCCGTGTTCTGTAGGCTTCGCCTGATGGCTGCGTTGTTGGTTAAAGTAAAAGCTATTATATAAGATAGAATGCACGGTGAATATAATGTGAAAATTGATGTTTGTGATGTTACTTTCCTACCACCGTATAGTTCTCATAGACGGACTCCATCTAGTGCCGAGGTTAAGAATGAGTGGAGCTGTACCACCACTCCCCTGTATGACCTTATGACATTTGCAGGGGTAACTTTACCTTTTACACAGTTGCATGGTTGTTGATAGTCTTCTGTCTTCCATACAAGAGACTGAAACTACTCACCAAATTGTATGCAATTAACGGGGTTTGTTTTCCAGTGTTTTCTCGTAAATGACGATAATTTTATGTTACCAGGATATTGCGCTGTATATCGATGTGTTGAAATTATATCGATATGATATTATCTCCCTATGAGACGTACATCGATTTGTCAATGTGTCTGACACTCGTTTCTGTACTTCACATGTTACTGCTGTAGCAGAAATGTTAATGCTGTAGTGCATATGTTACTATTGTAGTAGATATGTTTCTGTTATAGTCTGCATATTAACTGCTATTGTGGACATGTTACTGCTGTAAAAGGCATGTTGCTGCTGTATCGGACGTGTTTCTTATGCATTAGAAACGTTACTGCTGCAGCAGACGTGTTTATGCTGTAGTAGACATGTTACTGCTGTAGCAGACGTGTTTATGCTGCAGTAGACATGTTACTGCTGTAGCAGACGTGTTTATGTTGTAGTAGACATGTTACTGCTGCAGCAGACGTGTTTTTGCTGTAGTAGACATGTTACTGCTGTAGCAGACGTGTTTATGCTGCAGTAGACATGTTACTGCTGTAGCAGACCTGTTTATGCTGCAGTAGACATGTTACTGCTGTAGCAGACGTGTTTATGTTGTAGTAGACATGCTACTGCTGTATCGGACGTGTTTATGCTCTAGTAGACACGTTACTGCTGTAGCAGATGTGTTTATGCTGCAATAGACATATTACTGCTGTATCAGACGTGTTTATGCTGTAGTAGACGTCACTGCTGTAGCAGACATGTTTGTGCTGTAGTAGACGTGTTACTGTGTAGCAGACGTGTTTATTGTGTAGTAGACGTGTCACTACTGTAGCAGACGTGTTTATGCCGTAGACATGTTACTGCTGTATCAGATGTGTTTATGCTGTAGTAGACATGTTATTGCTGTAGCAGATGTGTTTATGCTGTAGTAGACATGTTACTGCTGTATCAGATGTGTTTATGCTGTAGTAGACATGTTATTGCTGTAACAGATGTGTTTATGCTGTAGTAGACATGTTATTGCTGTAGCAGATGTGTTTATGCTGTAGTAGACATGTTACTGCTGTATCAGATGTGTTTATGCTGTAGTAGACATGTTATTGCTGTAGCAGATGTGTTTATGCTGTAGTAGACATGTTACTGCTGTAACAGATGTGTTTATGCTGTAGTAGACATGTTACTGCTGTAGCAGATGTGTTCATGCTCTAGCAGACATATTACTGCTGTAGCAGATGTGTTCATGCTCTAGCAGACATGTTACTGCTGTAGCAGATGTGTTTATGCCATAGCTTACGTGTTACTGTGTAGTGTACATGTGCTTTATAAGACATGATAATGTTGTGTTAATTCGTAGCGTAAGGGTGTGGAACCATTGTGAAACGCTAATAGCGGATCAGTGAGTCGTGCAATTCAGTGCCCGGTATGGGGCAGGGATGTTCATTGCTGTGTTCACAAGTTCCTGTCATTGGAATCCTTTAAGTACGCGTCTGTTATAGATTTTATGTGTCATATTAGAGGAAATATGAAGTAAAATATTAAGAATTAATTTTCATACACTTAACACTTCGCTTCCTGCCTCTTTCTACGCATAGGAAACTTTCTCCCAGTCTTGAATGGCAAAGTAATTGTCAAGTAAAATACGTTAGAAACTCATACTTAATCCTGCCTCTTGTTTTAATAAGGCAGATATGACGGAGCTTCAAGACTTTTCCAGTTGACGAGTCATCACAAAGAAAAGTCGCTCTCACCGTGAAGTTTGTGCTTGTATTTCCACTGTGTCTGAGCTCGGAAAGTTGCAGAGACATATTTTTGCTTAAAATTTAGAAACTGGAGTTAAGTAATCTTTCATTATGAAGGATGGATATTCGGAATATATAAAATGTGTCTCAGCAGGTTAAGATTACGTCTTTTACTGAAGCCAGGGCTTCAGTGTAGTATATAATACATTATTTCTGTAGGCCTATTGGTGTTGGTATGGTGGCGCCATTATAACAGTACTTAAAATGATGTAAGTGTGCCAAGAAATTGGGCTTTGTGTAGAATGCTCAGAACTTCAGGCAAAGTGTGCAATTTTGCTGTTTTATACACGGCTTAGGTATTCCTTTTAGTTTCTGACGTTTATACTGGCAATGTGTTAAGTGCAACCTGCATAAGTAATGCCGGACTGAAGGCCTCAATCCTCTTAACGTGTCTTCGCTACCAAATTACGCGGCGTCACGTTTTGGAGACAGAAGTTTTCTGACCTAATCTAAGGAAACATATTTAATGCACCAATATTCTTCTTTTCATTGCCTTAGTACGCAAAAAAGTAAATAATTGTCTGCACCATTTATGTGCAGTTACGTCACCACATTTATGTCGTCTGCGTTACATTAGTAATCAGTTAGATTTATTCAAGACTTTAGAATATGTAGGGTTTATATGAAATACCTGAGGGAAGTAGGCCTTTAAAATAAACAATAAAAACCCCGAAATTTCACATTTTGCACAAAAGTGTCGTCATACACAACGCCTGGATTAAACACGTGACTGCAGAGCTGTATAACTGTATGGCATGACTGTAGAATTGTCTAAATGTACGGCATTACTGTAGAACTGTCTAACTGTAAGACATTACTGTAGAACTGTGTAACTGTAAGGCATGACTGTAGAACTGTGTAAATGTACGGCATGACTGTAGAACTGTCTAACTATACTGCACTACTGTAGAACTGTGTAACTACGGCATGACTGTAGAACTGTACGTCATTACTGTAGAACTGTCTAACTTTACGGTATTACTGTATAACTGTATAACTGTACGGCATTACTGTAGAACTGTGTAACTGTACGACATGACTGTAGAACTGTCTAACTGTACTGCACTACTGTAGAACTGTGTGACTACGGCATGACTGTAGAACTGTACGTCATTACTGTAGAACTGTGCAACTATACGACATTACTGTATAACTGTATAATTATACGGCATTACTGTAGAATTGTGTAACTGTACGACATTACTGTATAACTGTATAAATGTACGGCATTACTGTAGAACTGTGTAACTGTACGATATTACTGTATAACTGTACGGCATTACTGTAGAACTGTGTAACTGTACTGCATGACTGTAGAACTGTTTAACTGTACTGCATTACTGTAGAACTGTGTAACTAAGGCATGACTGTAGAACTGTACGACGTTACTGTAGAACTGTGTGACTGTACGACATGACTAGAACTGTGTAACTGTACGGCATGACTGTAGAACTGTGTAACTCTGCGGTATGACAGTTTGCAAATAGTGAACTAGAAACGATCCGGGAGAAATCCGTGGCCTAAATGCTGCCCTGGAATTTTCATGACAGGACAAAATGAAACCTCAGTCAGGACAGACGATCTCTGAGTCGAGAATCCAACATGGAACCTTCCGAAATCACATACAGTAAGTGCCTACCCGACCACCACGTTCGCTATTCCTGTATCGGGGCTCTGAAAGATATGCAGTTTATATATTTATCGTCTTTATGTTTGTAGATCAACTAACTACAGACATGAAGCAAAGTTTTAGTGAAAGTACTAAAATATTGCCTTTTAACGCTATATGTCGCCAGTAGTTGGAAGGACATCGCTAAATAACCTGCTAATAAATAATGTAATCGACAGACCCATACGAAGGAAGAACATTCAAAGGTATGTCAACACTTTGAAGCCTTTGATGTTCACACAATATTTAATAATTCAGTTCGCACTCAGAGAAAACATGCTACGTCTCCACTACAACGACCAAACG
Source organism: Reticulitermes speratus (assembly GCA_021186555.1). Taxonomy (NCBI): domain Eukaryota; kingdom Metazoa; phylum Arthropoda; class Insecta; order Blattodea; family Rhinotermitidae; genus Reticulitermes; species Reticulitermes speratus. The sequence goes on from JAJKFL010000014.1 coordinate 8,016,213, forward strand.
GCTAATGCTGTTTCGTGAAATAATCGCTGTTTATTCTGTGAACAGTACGAAACATAAATACATTTTGTGGACAAAATGCACTGCGTTTGAACGTTGAAGGCGGCGAAAGTCCACGTGGGCACCGTAACGCCACTGTGCATTAAAAGTGTCAATATTTAGCACAGCTGCGAAAATGAAACTGTTCATAAAATAGTTTGTTTACCTTAACTATAGAACGACTAGTGGTTAATATATGTACCGCAAGGTTTAAAATTAAAAACTTCGCAATTTGCCCACGTAACTTATTTATGTGTTTTCTGTGATTGTTACAGGTAACAGAAATTATTTCACTATACAGAATTCACCGACTGCTCTTTCTAATCGAAGCACACTGTGTTCTCTGTGAGCTACGAACTGAATCTTTGTATGTACACAAAGTAAATGCATTTTAGTGGCCAAATGGTTAGGATGCCGTAGCTCGAGTCAGCCCTGTCCACAGTGATACCTACCTTGATCCATTCGCCAAAGTGGAGGAAATGTTGTGTTAAAGGAAACAAGAACTGCTGAAAGTTGTGGAAGAGTGGAGAACAAATTCTTGTTTTACATATCCTGGGATCAAATATGGGCGTGGAGACCAGCTATCCTGACATTTTTCGTTGCTTTTCTCAGCTCCCCTCTTTGGCATATTCCTCACAATTAAACCCACGACCTCTTCCCACCACATCATCTCCAGTCCGCCATTCGCAAAATTTCCTATCGTTCGAAACTACAAGTTTTATATTCTGCGCTATCGACAGCACTGTTAAATACAAGATAAATTAATAAATTTATTTAACTATAATAATACTAGAAGAGACGCTTAGCTCAGTTAGTATAGTTACTAGGCTAACGACTGGACGATCAGAGTATCACGTTTCGATTCTCAGCGCAGGCGGTATGTTTCTCTTAGCAACCATTTTAGAAAGTCTCCGAATCCACTCAATTTCCTAAACATTTAGTATCGGACACACTTTTCCCGGGGGTAAAGCGGCTGGGGCGTGACTTCATCTAGTGCCGAAGGTTAAGCAAGAATTGAAGGTACTCCCACAAGAAGACCAACATTTATAAGGCTGAAGTGCCAATGATTTTCCTTTTAGTCTATACTAGATGAGGTGTATAAATAAGCTTCTCTTTATGTAACATTCCAGTGTTATATAAGCCACAGTTATAAGTGGCATAAATAACACTGGCGCTGCAAGTTAGAGCACAGACGCCTGTATTCGAGGCAGGATCGACATTTAGAGAGACTGTAGAACTGTGGAGTGTCGTACGTACGTACGTCCGTCCGTCGTGATGTTTGATATCTCGCTCAGTTTTGTATCTCCTCACACCCAGTTTATCTGTTCTGGCGCCTATGTGCCGGCCGCGCTCAGTCACAAAAGAGTTTTATTGATTCACCTCTCCAGAGTCCTGATTGGGTCCCACACTGTTTGTACCATTAGCGCCACTTTAGACTCTCATTCAAAAGACAGCACTTCCATAATCTTATAACTTTTAGAGTTTTATAAAGCTGGAGCGTTATTGAGACTCCAGGGTGATTCGTCGAACCTCGTTGTTGATTTGGCAATACTCGGGCTTTGTGTTCGGCATTTTTCGGGTTGGGATCTCGGACCAGTGACCGGCTGTCGTGACTGAGTTTTTTTTTTCTAGATTTGCTTTACTTTTCCGAGGCAAATTCCAGGAGGTTGCCTCAACTTGTGCCTCCTGCTTTCTTTGAAAATCGTACCAATTCATTAATCATCTTTTCATTTAACGCTACTTAATCTTAACTACTGACAGCACTGTTAAATAAAACGCAAATAAATAAATCTATACATTATTACATGATTTGAGTGATATCTTCTGCGAAAGTTTAGTGCAGTGATTCTCGAACTTTTTATCTAGAATTCGAAATCAGAAATCACATTGACTGGCGCCCCAAACGGTACCATTGCCTGCTCAGCACCCCGAAAATCGCTGCAGATTTGTGGCAAAATATTAACAGTTTTTAGGATAAAATTTACACAAAGTTACATAATTCCTTCAACTTTTTTTTTCCTGAATAAACGTAAATTGTTGAATAATAAACCTGCAAGCACTTGTGTACTTGAAATTAATTAAGATGTAAATGTTATTGATTCCCAGCTGATTGTCGGTGCAAGACCTGTGCATGTGTTTGTCATAGGGCTTTGAAGGAAAATTTTGTTTTTTTTATTGTTCTACTTAGACTACTATGCTATTCTGTTGTCATGTACGCAGAAGAAGTTCAATGTTGTAATCACCTTTTAAGCACATAACGCTTTATAACAGTGTTCTAACCATCGTATATCTGTATGCCTTCTCCGATAACAGCGTTCTAACTGCAGTACACCTGTGGGCCTTATGCGTTAACTACATTCTAACTGCAGTACACCTGTGGGCCTTATGCGTTAACTACATTCTAACTGCAGTACACCTGTGGGCCTTATGCGTTAACTACATTCTAACTGCAGTACACCTGTGGGCCTTATGCGTTAACTACATTCTAACTGCAGTACACCTGTGGGCCTTATGCGTTAACTACATTCTAACTACAGTACATATGTGGGCCTTATGCGTTAACTACATTCTAACTGCAGTACACCTGTGGGCCTTATGCGTTAACTACATTCTAACTGCAGTACACTTGTGGGCCTTATGCGTTAACTACATTCTAACTGCAGTACACCTGTGGGCCTTGTGCGTTAACTACATTCTAACTGCAGTACACCTGTGGGCCTTATGCTTTAACTACATTCTAACTGCAGTACACCTGTGGACCTTATGCGTTAACTACATTCTAACTGCAGTACACCTGTGGGCCTTATGCGTTAACTACATTCTAACTACAGTACACCTGTGGGCCTTATGCGTTAACTACATTCTAACTGCAGTACACCTGTGAGCCTTGTGCGTTAACTACATTCTAACTACAGTACATCTGTGGGCCTTATGCGTTAACTACATTCTAACTACAGTATATCTGTGGGCCTTATGCGTTAACTACATTCTAACCACAGTATATCTGTGGGCCTTCTCCGTTAATATTATTCTACTTGTGTGTAGGCCTTGTCTTTGAGGACACACTCGTCTGAAACACCCGGAATACCCTGCGGTTTATATCAGCCACACTTTTTTTTCCCAGGATAAACACAATGTACTTGCATGTGCATGTGTAAGGAACAGATTTTCTCGTACCGCCTCTACAGTTTTGACACAGTTCACACCCCCGAACTCTGCGATACACCGGGTTCCTCAACGACAAACCCTGTGATAGTACCTCCTTCGCACAGACTAGCCAAGGGTCTTTCAGAGTCTCCATGGACACATAAATAACAAACAGACCATTCAGTTGTTATGGGGATTCTGTATCAAGTGTCCCAACTTTATAAGGCAGGGAAATGTATTGCCTTTTGCATGGTACCTGGCCACACAGTCTCTCCCCCGCTACAGGGCCGCTAAAGGAGAGAGAGTCTGCTAGAAAATTTTTATATCAGACAGCGTGTTATATTCGTGCTGCTGTATAGATGGGGAAGGACTAACGGAGTGGATGCTTGTTAAGAGGATCGTTCAGAAAATAATTTTACCGCACATATGTTTTGGTGTTTTAATTGTCAGCTGTAATAAGACCAGTTAAAATTTAATTATACAACTCGAAAATCGATTAAGGGGGTTTCATGAAATTTGAAATTAGAGAGTTTGTTCTAATATCTAGAGACGTTATAATTTTGGCTAAAATAAAAATAAAATATCAGACACTTTCCATGTAATCTACGTAGTTTCTGACGCAACTTGACAATACGGTTCTTCTGGAATGTTATGCCATGTCAACGAGCAAATACGAAGTATCTTTTTCTTTGGACTACTTGACCCTGAAGATGGAGGCACTACTCTCCACGCCCCCTGTCTCCGCCGAAGTATTTCTGTATGATGTAAGAACTGCATATTCCTGTGGTCTCGATACACAATTCTTCAGCCTTTACAGAATATTTCTATTTTAATAAGTACGTACCGTCACGCTTGTCAACCTGTGACAATTCTACTTTCGAATTTATGTGAAACTGCAACTAATTTTATCTGAGCATGGATTGAAGGGGGGCGGGGGAAGTACATGATGTAGGTTAGCTGTTACAAATTATCACATATGTTGTAGTAATAACACCATTAAATTGATATTTCGTGGCTTGAGTATGTAGCAGTTACAACTAGTTTAGTTTATTGGGTTTTCGTCCAAGTACAGTTCCCTATCAGTGCATTGACCATCTAGTATGGTTGGAATCATGGGGAGTTCAGAACATGACAGTATGTAATCTTGTAATCTGAAAGAATACATACGACATTTATATTTCATAAACATAAATATTTAAAGTAGCGTATTCTCTTGATAACAAATGATGCAAGATGTACACGTGAAATTAAATCCAGAATTGCCACGGCTAAAGCAGCATTCAACAAGAAGAAGAATCTTTTCACCAGCAAAATGGACTTAAATTTATGGAAGAAACTAGTAAAGTGCTACATTTGGAGCATTGCTTTGTATGGTGCTGAAACGTGGACACTTCGGAAAATGGATCAGAAGTATCTGGAAAGTTTTGAAATGTGGTGCTGGAGAAGAATGGAGAAGGTCAGTTGGACCGATCGTGTGAGAAATGAAGAAGTATTACACAGAGTCGAGGAGGAGAGGAATATCGTACATACAATAAAAAGAAGAAAGGCTAACTGGATTGGTCACATCTTGCGTAGAAACTGCCTTCTGAAACATGTGATTGAAGGAAAGTTAGAAGGAAGGATAGAAATGAAGGGAAGACGAGGGAGAAGACGTAAGCAGCTGCTGGATGACCTTAAGGAAAAGAGAAGATACTGGAAATTGAAAGAGGAAGCACTGGATCGTACCCTGTGGAGATCTCGCTTTGGAAGAGGCTACGGACCTGTCGTAAGACAGACTACAGAATGAATGAATGAATTCTCTTGAACTCTTGAAGTTAAAATTATCATATATCCACCATTACAAAAAATTCGTAAAATATATACAGATATGTCTGTAACTAAAGTAAATTTTGCTTCAGTAAATGCAGTGGCCCTCGAGTTCTTGTCATGAAATCAGAATCCCCATAGCCTCTGGGCTTACATATTAACTTTTTGAAACAGTGCCGAGATAGGGAAGGGGGAAGTCTGTTTTTCTGGTGGTGACGTGCGGTGAGACATACAGAGAGGCACAGAATTTTTTGGATGCTTAACTGACAACAGTGTGCACTGTTGACACACGGACGTATCTTCACACCTGGCACAGCACAATCTGACAAACCATCAGTGTCAGAAGAGACCGTAAAACTTTATGGTCGCTGTGTGAAATGTAGTTGTCAACTGATGTAATTTCAACATTGCGTCAGTTTATAAGAGTTGCGTAGAATCTTTGCATAAGACTGATATTTTTGCCCTGTGAAACGAATCTTCTTATAGATATCGCCGACAGATTGCCTGACAAAGAAGAATAATAATGGTTGTACTTTGACTTATCGCTACTCTCAATATACCGCTGCAAATGGTGGTGAACAACAAACAGTGTCACTCTTATATAATAGCTTTTATTTTAACCAACATATGTACTACACCTTTGTCGTCATATATACCCCTACATATGTTTCGACTACTTATTAGTCATCATCAGGGGGATCAAAGTATATAAACATAGACTACACATCCACTATGATAGTTGGTTCATATTCAATGTTAAAATAAGATGAACTATGTTCACTATAAAAACAAGTAGCATTTTTGCTTCAGTGGTTAAAATATATAAATGAGCTTGATTTACTTTTTGGATTAAAACGTTTAAAATGTATTTAAAATTATTGGCAGCTGGTCTTGTTTCCTTCTCAAATGGCTGGTGAATTTATCTGCAGAGATATAGTATTGAAATTAGTATAAAATATATTAAAATTAATTTTTTTAGGCTGACTAATATTTTCGTGACATACCTGTGGCGTGTTGTTGTGCCGTGTTCTGTAGGCTTCGCCTTCACTCTGTTGGGTTTACTACATTTTGATTGTGTAAGTTATCACATTAAAGTAAATAATTATAATAAGTGAAATTGTTTAAGAAAGTATGTCACAAAACACTTTAAGCTACTTTATAGACAATAATGAAAAACGTTTTTTATTCGACTATTTGAATCTTTGTCAGAGTAAACAACACTTTTCATATGCACTGTTTATTTTCTCTACAACATGTTTCGGCCGCTTACGCCGGCGGTGGAGCAGTTGGTTGAGGAACTGCGCTACAAGCCGGAAGGTCGCGGGATCGATTACCTATGGTGTCATCGGAATTTTTAATTGACGTAATCATTTCGGTCGCACTATGGCTCTGCGGTCGACTCAGCCTCTAACAGAAATGAAGTGCCAGGGATATTTCCTGAGGGGTAAAGGCGGCCGGTGCGTAGGGCTAACAAACCACCTTCTTGTGCCAATTATCTAGAAATTCTGGAAGCCTCAACCTCCTGGATCCCTCAGGGCCTCTCCAGGCCTGTACATTGATTGCTTTACCTTTATCTTTACCAATTCTAGTCTCGTCCAGGATACTGTCCCGACTTTAGGTCTTTTGTCATCTTCCTCAGTATCTTCAGAAAAATTCCGGACAGTATTTCGCATGAAAAAGACCGCTTCCTGAAAAATTTTTTCCAATCATTCGCCACCATTCTACCATCTCAGCTGTAATTATAGTCTCAAATACGGTAAAACTGAGAAATACACTAGTAGCAGGTTACAGGAAACAAAAAATGTTATAGGAATTTATTAGGAGTGTTGTTGAAAAGCTGAACTGATCGTCTTGTTCGGTAGTGTAAGTATGCCGATCACGTTCTGCCCATAACGTAATCCGGTGAACCGAGCACTGCTGAGTGCAACCAGATGTTGGGCGTCTGCGTGATTGTTTGGTCTCCCTCTGTTAACTTGTTCAATGCGGAACTACTGTGTTGGTGACAACTAATGTTAGCGAGTATCTCTCGCTCTCTTTAAACATGCCAGATTTTAAATAGATAAGTACATGAAACATTTTATTACTTGGGAATCTGCTAGTCGCACAACTGGTCAAGAAATATTAGTATGGAAGGTTCATCACCGTGCTCATAAAATTAGCTACTGATCCCTGTCCTGAGACACGTGAATCCAGTGCATAAACTTTCATGTTGTTAATTTCTGATCTGTTCTAATATCAGTATCTCATCTTCCAGGTGCTGTCTTCCTGTCAGATTGTCAGACCAAATTTTTGTATGCGTTTTTCAGGTCACATTTATCGTATGTGACCAGCCTATCTCAACCTCCGTGATCCGAAACGTTGGTGCCCATTTACCATTCCCCACGCAGTTATTCCCAGCAGACTGGCTGCTTTTACAGCACCATTGAATTGTCGATTGTTTGATATTTCTCAGTCAGTTATACAACATTGTCAAGTATACACACACAGTGAAAATACTTAAAAGGTACAGGAATATTTTCGAAGCCAATAGCGCCATATTTCTGAAGAAAAATGCAGGAACGTAATAAGATACAAGAACTGAAGCGAACGCAGTGTTGTTGAAGAAATAGAATACTATTCCTTAAGAAAAAGTAAATAGCATGCCTGACATTCGATGCTGAGTATTCTTTTTTGACAATACGTACAATCATGCAATACTGGAAAACAGAGTACAGTTGAATTCTTAAAAGAGATAAACTACGAACAAAAATGATGGAGGCTTAAACATTTCCATTATACCAAACCCTTGAAGTATACGATATGTTGAAGTCAGAGGGAAGTCTTTGTGGTCTTCCTCGATGGTTCCCATTATCCTGAATTTGTCCATTTGCTCCAAACATCTAGACCTCCCAGGGTTAAAGACGGCTTGACTGAGCGACCTATCACTACGTGGTGGTGGTCATGAGAAATAGCAGTCCTGTACCGTTTGTAGGTGGTACGCGGCTACACCACCTGGTTTAACATCGAGGAACTCTGCATTGTGCCCACAGAATGCACGTACATCTTTGTGTTTGACACGATTCTCATATTAAACAGCGATAATTTCCTGAGGGCAATTGACCTATATGTTTTTTTTTTTGTAATTGAGACCCTGTCTGTTGTCTGTGAGGTAAGAACTGGATTTTAAAATTTACAGACACTCCCCAACTTACGCAATAGACTCGTACGTTCCGGAAGATTCGGCGTGAGTGGAATTTTGCGCAGGTCGGAATTGAGCATACATATGGTAATGGATGGACAAAACATATATGGACAAATTTAATATTTTATTTACCGTGCATTTTAGCTTAAGTGAATGTTTTATTTCATACCAACAAATTCACATAAACATATAGTGTCAATGGTTTGTTCGTAACTTTCCCCGATAGGTATTTCGGCGTTTTAAACCGCCATCTTCAGGGGGTCTTAGAGGTTTCTAACATAGACCAAATATTTATAGAATACGTCGTAACATCCGTATTATACATATTTTTTATTTTACATAATACGGATGTTAAGACGTATTCTATAAATATTTGGTCTATGCTAGAAACCTCTAAGACCCCCTGAAGATGGCGGTTTAAAACGCCGAAATACGTATCGGGGAAAGTTACGAATAAACCATTGACACTGTATGTTTATGTGCATTTGTTGGTATGAAATAAAACTTTCACTTATATGGAAAAGGTTAAATTTAAGTGTTTGCCCGTATACATATTACGTAATATATGAAATAGTATTCTGTTTGTCCCTACGTTGTGGTAAACAGGTTGGGCCGGAGAAATTACAGCGATAAGGGTAGGCACACTTTGTCTTACGGAGAAATGCCTGGCGAGTTGGCTTTTGTCTAATTGATGAACCGAGTCAACGTTCATTGACTCCATTGAACACAGGTTTCAATGTAGAAGACTAAGTGCAGTATGGTGTAGAATAAAAGGCGGTATGTTCTTAGACTGCTGCAAGGTGCAATTAGATTTAATGGGATTACTTTCAGTAACTCAGTTTTATACCCATAAGGCTGCTCGCAATTACTAAGTTGGGGGGGGGGGGGGGACAGTATCTTCAAAGCGTTAGTTTTCTGTGGCTTCTTGTGGCATGCGGATAGGTTGTGGCTTTGTATGTAGCAGAGTAATGTGTCACATAATTTCGTTGCTTGTGGCATGCAAGTCGATATTTGCTTCGTTTTATGTCGTGCTTTATGTACCACTGTCAGTCGCTAGGAACCTAAGCTTTCACCAAATATATTTACGGGGAAGGCGAACTAACATCAATAACAGGGTACAGTGCCTGCTAACTTGGAATCTGTAAATGTGAAATGCCGGAAATTTCCGCTTCCTCGCTTCGTATATGGCTGGTTTCTTCTTACTGTCACAGTGTCAGTTGCTAAAACTATAAAAAGGAATAACACGCAAAATAAGGAGTTATTACAAACGTAATTAAAATATCCGTGAATGAGAATAACTAACTAACTCCATGGAGAAGAGTCCTTCTTAAGAAAGTAATAGGGTCCCACCTAGTACAGATATTCCCCGCGTTTTATGGAACCCGAAAGTTTATTACCGCATTCATAAGATGCCGTCTCCTCTCTCTATGCTGAGCTACATAAATCCAATCCATGCCCACCCATCCCAATTTTTGAATACCCATTTTAATATTATCATCCCATCTACACCTAGATCTTCCAAGTGGTCATCTTCCCTCAGGCTTTCCCACCCGCGAATAAGAATTTGAGTCATATTTATATGCTCTACAGCAGTACCTGAAAATAGCTGTAACAGCTTTGCTTACTGCTTACGTTGTCAAGGGTGCGGAGTAAGGTTTACAATACACTTGGGTGCAGGGTGTTGGTCTGCGGTGGGAAACAGGAAACCAGCAGAAGGTATTCGAAATAAGACAATATGATTTTTGTTACAAGTTATATTATATATCGGTTATACGTAGTAGATGTCAATAAAGCAGCTCCTGTGTAGAACTTCCCTAACGTGTATTATACTGTACAGATATAACAGAGATAAATAATGGGAAAATATCTATTTAAACCCAGATTCAAGTGGGGAAAAGACACTGGCTTTATTGCAGGAGCTGAGGGAATAGTGTAAGGAACGAAGATATTATTGAAGAGAAGAGGAAGGGTTGTAAAAGTACTCATGTAGAGAATGACTAGTATAATGAGGAAGCAGAACAACGTAAATAGGATAAAAATATATACATATAAATAGGACAACGCAGCCGTCAGGCGAAGCTTACACAACACGGCACAACAACACGCCACAGATAAATTCACCAGCCATTTGAGAAGGAAACAAGACCAACTGTCAATAATTTTAAATAATTTTAAACGTTTTAACCAAAAAGGAAAACAAACGCTCTTATATATTTTAACTACTGAACCAAGAATTCTACATGTTTTTATAGTGAACATACTTCATCTTATTTTAACATTGAATGTGAACCAACTAGTATAGTGGATGTGTAGTCTGTGTTTATATACTTTGATCCCCCTGATGATTAATAAGTAGTCGAAACATATGTAGGGGTATATATGACGACAAAGGTGTAGTGCATATGTTGGTTAAAATAAAAGCTATTATATAAGACAGAATGCATGGTGAATATAATGTGAAATAGGATATATATATTTAAGAATCTGTTCTATGCGAGAACCTGGTGCTAACATGAGTACGGACTGCTCTACCGCAACTACAAATATCAATAGACTCATACTCAAAAGAGTCCAAAGTTTCAACAACACTAATATCAAGGTTTGCCATTAGATTCTGTTCTGAGTCAATTCCAACACCTATTGTCACAACAAATTTCAGTAAGATGGATTTTACTATTATCGTCCCATCTCTTTCTTGATTTTGGTAATTGACAGTTTTCATAAGGCTTATCCACAAGTTGCTCTTTTGTTGTATACCCGAATTGCATGTATGACCTCAAACCCAACGAAAAATTATGTATACGCTATATACATATATATATATATATATATAAACGTTTGGTGACGTATATACGTCACGAGCTAACGTCTCTGTCTAGTGCTTATTACTTCTGATTTCTTATTCTGGTCGTTTCGGTTACAAATTTCTCCCCATTGCCTGACCATAGTGACTGATTCTTTCTGTTTTTCTTAGCCTGTCAAGAAAATTGCTGGATAATAAGAGGCCACAGTCGCTTCTATCCAAACCCCTTCCACTGCTTTGTTCACTATCCATTCTATCATTGATAATAATAGCCTGGGATATTGACAGTGCTGGTAAATAGGCCGTATATAACATGTACAGTTACGGCAATACTTTTTGGCCAGTGAAGTATTCAAGCAAAAGGATAGGAGCGAGTCACTTTTACGACGGTATCGTAATATTTCGTCCTCTGCACCAAAAAATGCAGTCCTTAAAAATAAAACTGTGCCAGCAGTATACTTCCCGCGACAGGTGATGATAATCTTGACAAAGAAATCTTTAAAACAAAATTTTGTGTTTTGATACTAATAACCGTACCCATGCAACGCTAACTACGAACACTAATAACTTTCACATTTTTCTACCCCTTATATTCCACGCTGACATTCATCAGATTCACTGTCCTTGCTTCTCATTCCGTTGTCTTATTTTTATACTTTCAGTCTTCTCTTTTGTTGTATTTTATACATTCCCATTCGCAGTTCTGTTGTTCCTCTTTCTCTACATGTTCTCAAACACTTGTCCACTGCCTTACTCCAGTTTCTTTAAACCTCTGCTCGCAAAGAAACTTTATCTTGTTCACGCTTTTTTACTTTCAACAATTGTGTTCTGTCATGTTCCTTACTTGTCCTTTTGCCATTTGCGCTTCTTGCTTCATAAAATGTTATACACTCAGGACTATTTCCTGCATTTGCCCTCTTGTTGTCGAAGATTCCGATTTCGAGTATATGACGTGACACGTAACTCATTGCCTTCACATGACCCAGTCTGCTTTTTTAATTGCTCCTGACAGTGCCAGTGAAGACGAACTCTGCACAGTGGATATTAGGACTGACTGACGTAACAAATACACTGTGTTACCACCTCACATACACGGAGTACTTCCGTCCTCCATCTCTCACATGTTCTTCTCTGGCCAAAAACTGTAACAATTCTAGATGGCTATTTTTTTTGATCGTAGGTCTGCCATTGAAATGCCAAAATTTGAAAAATCATCCTAACAGTTATGTTGTATAATACACTAATGGTGTAACACAAGTGTGCACAACTTTCTAAAAATCTAGGAGCCAACTCAAAATTCAAGGCGCCAGAATGGTGACGTGAAGCGAGTTGTATACTGAGGATCTACAAATATTAGGCGCCACAGTACAAAATTTAATGCCTACGGCGACCTGGCCCTCGGGATTATGTGCACCTCCTAGTGTAACAGACATCCTTGAAATTTAACCATTTAATATTCCGTGGTAACTATATGTGAGTACGTAATATCAGCTTTAACATTAGATATTCCTCAGTTTATGCACAGACATTATGTGGGTCTTGTATGTTTATCAGGATAGGCAGCCACCGGTCCGTATTTCCATAAAAAAGCTGCAACTTTTGGTTCTTCTACTGGAGATATAGGCCTATTGTGCACATCACTTGTGTCAGATAGGAGAAGAATAGTTTTAATTGATTTGCAAGACGTTTGGGCTTCAAAGGGTTAACAAACGTTATATATATATATATATATATATATATATATATATGTGGTCTTTGATACACAGTGTTTGTCTCTTGGCGGTAACTAGTGAGGTCAAGTGTCGTCTTATGTTAACTGCAAGTGCAAATATATAGGAGACCACACAGTTGATAGAAACTTCCAAAATGCTTTGTTTGTGTATTTTCGCAACCCATTTTCCCTTATATAAAGAAGACTCTGCCGGGCTAATCATATTATGAGCATACTGTATCAGTCCAGAATCTCTGTTCCTCGTACTTCTTTAAATGTTCGCCATGTGTAAAACGTACCATATGAGAGACATGTCGCGGGGCATGTGGCACTTATGGGGGACAGGAGAGGTGCGTACAGTATTTTGGTGGGGAGACGTGATAGAAAGAGACCACTTGGAAGACCTAGGCGTAGATGGGAGGATAATATTAAAATGGATTTCCCGGAAGTGGGATGGGGTGGCATGGACTGGATTGTTCTGGCTCAGGATAGGGACAGGTGGTGGGTGCTTGTGAATGCGGTAATTAACATTCGGGTTCCATAAAATGCGGGGAATTTCTTGACTAGTTGAGTACCTGTTAGCTTCTCAGGAAGGATTCTGCTCCAAGGAATTAGTTCATGGAGTTAGTTATGACAGACATGTCAGTCAGTAACATCTGTGCTTTGTGTCAAGCTGTAGGCAGATTCTAATGAAAATTGATGTTAGAAGACTACGTCTGATGTACATCCTCAGTTACAAATTTAATTAGAATATGTTCAGTAATTTAGGAAATGAAACTTGCAACCGGAAACACGACTTCCACATTGTATTTTCATTTAATTCGTTTTACGCTAAGAACGCGTAACACAAAGGTATGACGCTAATATGGCGGTGATCCTAATAATTATTTTGATATGTGACGCCGATTTGTTTGGTAAATGAGTACGTACTAATAATTCAGTGGAACCTGCTTCCTGCATATTTAGGATCTCGACCTTGAAGATCGAAATAGCGGTTATTCCGAAACGTTGGCTTCCTTCTACCAAACTACGGCTTGTCTCGTCTCAGAAGACCATGTTCTTGCACGTTTTAAAAGAATTTATGCATATTTTCAATGCAGAAGACCTAATATTCGCTCAACGTTTGGAAATTACCTTCCCCCGGCTTATATGGAATCTCATTTTCCATTGCCGTGCTTACAACAGTCCGCCAGTGGACACTATCGTCCTACACATGATCAGTCCACACCCTCCCAGTCTATTTCTTTATAATTAATTTCTATGGTAATTTGGGCATTACCAATGCTCTGCCTTTCAGGTCTTCCGATCAAATGTTTGTAAAAATTTCTAATCTTTCTTATCCATGCTACATGCTGCACCCATCTTGTCTTCCTTGGTTTTGTGATCCCGATAATATTTAAACAAAATTTGATAAGTTTCATACTTTTCACTCATCATCAAATATTATCAGCGTCATGAAATCAAGGAAGATGAGATTGGCGGGGAATGTGGCACGTACTGGGGAGAAGAGGGTTTTGGTGGGGAAACCTGAGGAAAAGAACCACTACGAAGAACTACGCGTAGATGGTAGAACAATATTAAAACGGATCTTACAGAAGTAGAATGGGAAAGTGTGGGCCGGATTTATGTGGCTTAGGATAGGGACAAGTGGCTGGCTGTTTGTAGACAGTAGTTGACATTTCGGGACCATAAAATGAGGGGAATATCTTGATTGGCTGAGGAAGTGTTAGCTTCTCAAGAAGAATTTTGCACCATGGAGTTGTTTGTTTGTTTTGTCGGTCACCCGGTTGGTTGGATGCTTTGGTTGGTTGGTTGATTGTTTGATTGGCTGTTTATTTATTTATTTATTTAGTAGAGTATGAATTATGAAATTATTCATTTTACAGTTTCCGTCGTTATCTTGTTGCATGACTTCAGGTTTCTGCTGCGGTGTAAATGAAATCTTCACTCTTCTGGGATGTTATGCAGCGTTACCGTCGTTTACGGACAACCTATCGGCCCCATGTTTCTATTGCTTAAATAGATGACGATGATGGATACGTAAAGAAAATCTGTGCAGATGGGACCGATAGGTTGTTCCGCAACGTCGGTAACGCTGCGTATAATCCCAGAATAGCGAATATCTCATCCAGTTACTTCCTTGCTCATAATTTCAAGTGTATTAGTCCTCTGTGGAACACGAAGTGGATACGTTCACTGGAAGCCCCCCACGCTGCTGGCAACTTTGCCCATGACATTTCTTTCGTGACTGTTAACTTGTTAAAACTTTTAATACGAATATCGTATCCAACAGGAGGACCGGAAGTTACAGCTGATACGTATCGTTAAGTCTTGCGCCTTATAGAGCGCGTCCTGGGGGACCCAGCTTCCCCTCCACTGCAGAGAGCCAGTTCTCCTCTGGGATATCATTGCTTCTTAGAACTCCTCGACACCCACGGGATCTACAAATTGCTGTAACTGTAGCCCCTCGCCATCACGCAACCCAACTGGCAGAAGGGGCATGTGTGTTGTATAGTTGTCAGGGTGCGCACATGTGTCAGTTTCTATCAGGGTGTGGAGCAGAATTTTTATATTTCTTTCCTGTTTGCCTTTGATTCGTGGCACGACTTACAGAAAGTAAGAAAAGGGATTTGTTTCTCTCTGTAAAAGAGTTCTTCATTTCTCAGTGTGGCATGTTCTTGTTGCTTGAGTAGATACCGATGATGGACATGGAAAGGAATCCTGAGAAAGCAAATTGCATGGTCTGTCACTGTTTTTTCATACGAATGTTGCAAGAATACTTCATGCCTGTCTCTCTTACTCTCTCTCTCTCTCTCTCTCCACGTTAAAACACTTGACGATAGCTTAATTCGTTTTCATGAAACATAAACGTGTGGAGTTTTTTTATACACTTTGTCGGAATGCGTCAGATTTGGTTAAAATGTGACAGAATGACGGACAGTACATATAAAACACCTGCAACCTTTTCTGTTTGCTTCTGCAGCATGTCTCGCGCATAAGTCACTAAAATATTTATGGTGGGGGAAAAAAAAAAATTTGGACCAAAAATCTGTCGAGAAATCTGAGACGCCATTCATGCGAAGTACACTTTTCGGTATGTGGTAAACATTTGTGATTCGTTACAGAAAAGCGAACAGCGTCAAAGAATTATTACCGTGTGAGATTTTTGGTTCTCATAGCGTTGGTTCTGAGATGTTATGCTGTGTCTTTGGATAAGGTAGTTCCCGACGTTTCGAAGGAACCTGGTGCGTTCATCTTAAAGGGTCAAGCTTATGTACTTTGTAATTTATTTTAAAAGAACCTTTCATTTAGGTGTACATGAATAATACACACGTGTTTTCCACTTTAATATTTGATCGTAAATCAATCACTGAGGATAAATAAGGTTTGTATGCCATATTGTGCCGATCCCAGTGGCGGCGCGGTCTAAGGCGTGGGTCTGTGACCGCTCGCTTACTGGCATTGTGGGTTCGAATCCCACCGGAGGCATGGATGTCTGTCTCTTGTGAATGTTGTGTGTTGTCAGGTAGAGGTCTCTGCGACGAGCTGATCCCTCGTCCAGAAGAGTCCTACCGAGTGTGGTGTGTCTAAAAAGTGTGATCGTGAAGCTTCGAATAATGAGGCGGCCTAGGCCCCCAAGGGGCTGTCGAGCCGTTGAGGGGTGGGGGGAAAGCCATATTCTATCATACTTGCCGCTGTTAAATTCTGAAATACTGATTGCCATATAGACTTACGTAATAAAGAACTGTCTTCCTACTGCTTTGTGATACACATGGGACGTTATAGGAGGCAAATTTATGAGAATACCAGATGTGGGTGAGAGCATTTTTCGTGTTCAGTTAAGAGATGCAGCTTATGTAGAATGTGAATATTTATGATTTTATAGTCATTCCTTATATTTTCTATGGCACGAACTTGATGACGTATATTTCTGCGTGGCGTACTGTTGTGTGTTGCCATAGACTCAGTTATTCGTTAAGTTCAAGGATTAATGCCACAATTTACCCTTGAACCCATCTGTGTCTAATGTCCTGAGTTTATATCTATAATAGATGCCAGAGACTGGACGCTGCTGATACGAAAGCCCATGTTTGTAGAAGATACTGAGCCAGGTTCCCCCCCATTTCGGTTCCCTTAATTATTAATATTGTTGAACTGAGCTTTTGCAATGGGAAATTTAATTTCTTATATCACGCAGATGATATTTGTTGCTGACAGTTTTATTCTTGCCTTCTAATGAATTAATCACCGACAGTTGTATCACATTTGACTTTTTTTTGACAGGCTGTATTCTATGTCCGTCAGTACTTTTCTTATTTAGTGGCTGAGACGCTCTGTGAAGGGACCGACTGGAATAAGATTCTTTATTTTATCGTGTAATTTAAAAAAAATTATGAACAATGTTCAAAACTTGTTAGAAATTCTCGTGGTTGCGGGGGGGCTCAGTCGGTAACTATAGTGGCTAGACCACGGGCTGTATGAGTGAGGTATCGGGGTTCGTTTCCTGGCTGATGAAAGAATTTTTGTCTTATCTTCACATGGAACATCCCGTTGTGATATGCACACAGAAAACTGAGAAGTAGGGACAGTCGATCACATCTACGTTTGATGGCATCTTACTGTGTAAGTTATTGCAACATGTTTCGGATTCTTTAAAAATACATTATCGGGCACTGTGAAAATAATATTTCAATGTGGTGTATCTCGTAAGTGATCAACTTTCATGATATTTTTACATTGCCTGATGACGGATTTTTAAAGAAGCCGAAACATGTTGCAATAAATTATACAGTAAGATACCAGTCCTACTTCCCAGTTTACTTTGTATTTCTCATCTCCATAGCGTCTATATTTGCTCTGAGGACTGCCCAGTCTCCTACTCGGCGAATACCGGGGGCTTGTCCTCCGAATGTAAAGCGGCCGTTTCAGACAAAAGTTGTAGAGAAAATCAAAACACACATTTTATTTTCAATAACTTTTTCCCGAAAATCGTAGCATTCATGAGATAATGTGGGAAAATACGGTACAGCCAGACAGACCACATATGACATTATAACACGGCGCATGCGCATTGCATTCTGGATAACTAAGGCTACAAACAAACACTCAGAATGTGTATTTCTTACTGCTTTTCCATGGCAAAAATGGTTACGCGAAAGCGCCTCGATGTTACGTTTATATATACATTGTCTGTCTTTTTTTAACTGTTATAAGAATCTTAGATGCCTTCGATCTATGGACGTGCAGAAGAATGCTCAGAATACCATGGACAGCAAGAAGGACGAATGCATCGGTGATTAAACAAATTAAGCCCAGGCACTCCCTAGAAACCTTAGCTGTAATTGGCAAATTGAAATATTTCGGACACATAATGCGCACGTCAGATTGACTGGAAACAGATTTGATGTTAGGATTGACAGACGGCAGTAGAAGAAGAGGAAGACAGCGGACAAAATGGGCGGACGAAATACGAAGAACCATGACGATGAACTGGCATGACACCATAAATGTCACGCAAAGCAGATCGCGATGGAGGGACCTGATCTACAAGACCGTGGAAAACAGGAAATGACAAAACGAAAATGACTAAGGGATAGCAAGACCCTGCACCTCTTGCTCAGAAAATCCAATGGGATTACCAGGGGTCGCTTGCGACCTGAAGGAACTACTATTAAGAATCCTAGATGACATGTATATGTTACCTAACGCCTTGTAAGCAAAAGGGCTATTCCAGATCTGAGAGCAGTAGCTTTCTTTTTTCAATTTTTCACGTGTGTGATAATTCGCTTTGTTATTTCAGCAACCTGCACCTGATCGCCGTGGGTCAGCTGCTCGCTCTGGGGTCGGCTGGTCTTCGTGGTCAGACTGGAGCACATGCTCTCGCACCTGTGATGGCGGCCGCTCATATCAACTGCGACGCTGTAATTCTCCCACAGGCTGCAAAGGCGAAGCCGTGCGGTACAAGATATGCAACATGCAGGTAAAACATCTTGTATCTTCTTGGTACACAGACTGTGCTGTGCCCACAGGATGACACTTTTGTTTTTTATGTCATTACTTGCTTAGAATTTCGCAGATTTTGTAATAATATTGTTATTGTAAATTTATTGAATACTGTAGACTTATGTTATAGCTGCATAAAGGTGTCAGGAAACCGGGAATTACACACGGCAGATATGCGTAAAATAAGGCAGTACTTGTTTTAAATCGATATATTGCCTTCATAGCGCGGGAGGTTTTGAAAAAAGCGTTAGTATTACTTACAAATCACTTAAATTGACAGTCGTATACATCTGATTGCGATACATATGTACACTCCGTCTGTAATTTCTTTGAGGGTCCGTTGTTAGGAGGTAATTATATAGCTCAATACACATCAGTTGGAGGCTAGTGGATTCTGTTAATAACGCACCTCCGATATACATACGCATGTAGGAAATCAGAATGTTATAGGCTAAAACTTCAGTAGGAAATAGTCTTCGACGCAGAAATACTGTGCTTAATGAATTTTCATGAAGCAGAAGTAAAATAAGTAGCCTCAGACTGCCATGTTACTGCCACAATAACTGGCAAAATAAAGTTACAAAACTGAGTTACAATCGTAGGAAATATAAATAACAAACTTTTTATTTTATCAGTGATTTGTTGTAACAGATATGTTTTATATTTCATCCTTTTGAGGCAGCGTATGGCAGGATTAGATCCACAATGTCCCCGTCATTTTTTGTAACAATCTGCAGCGCGAATTTCTCAAACGTAACGGTCTTTCTACTTCATTCATATAATTGCAGCTGCTGCGGGAGCATACGAATACTGACACGCCCACCGCTCCGATTGCAGAAACACACTTATATACGCGTAAACTACTTCGCGCACTCGCCCTACTTGTAATATCAGCCTAGGCTCGGTAACGTTACCCGCGCCTAAAGCTGGAGACTTGGTGGACTTACCCCTGTTATTATAACATTACCTACAGGTTCATAGTGTATGCTTATTCCTCAAGTAAACCGTGAAACACTGAAAGGAAGAAAAGCGGGTTTGCAGTATTGGATATATCATTGAACAAAAATGTTTTCTCTCTAAGTGTACTTACTGAGGTATGCCGGGTAATCTGATGTATGTGTATTTTAGATGAAGTGTGAAACTTCAAGTTGTTTGACTGTTCATTCTAATGACACTGGTGACTGGGGCAGTTTGCAATGACGCAGTGACTGGGAAGCTATCGGTAGGCCTGTGTGGAACTTCAGGTTCAATTGGTTGAGACGCGATACCCTGAAAACAATAATCCCCATTAATGATTAGTATAATGCTAAAATGTACATTTTTAAAAGATACAGTTTTGAAGAAACGCGAGCTGTATTTTATAGCAGTAGGACATTTTATTGATGTAATGAACGGTGGGAAACAAGATCAAAGTGTTGAAGGTCACTGAGGCTAATTACGCAAAAGAGGAAAAAGATAAGTGCGTAATTCTGAGGGAAATTCTCAAAGGAAAACACCAAGTATAGGTGAGAAAATTTAAAAGTAGATGACAGAGAAATAATCTGTGAAAGTATGTTTACAGTTGAGTCTGTAAATACTTTTTTATTTAAGGCTCTTTATTTGTGCTATTTGGAAACTTACATTTATACCAGCCTAATGAAATCGGTGTAGATACATTTATGTCTCGAAAAAGAAACAGTAGATGTAATAAAATTTAGAAATGTCCTTTGTAAAATGTTTTTTGCTCGGTTGTCAGTATTTTTCCGATAATTACTTTAATTCATATCAGTTTCCTGCTTCAAAAAAAGATTCAGTTCTTTCAGTGGTTCTTTGGAGACGTCTGTGATAAACTGGTATTTAGAGAATACAGACCTTAACACGTGTAACTCTACTGAGTGAAACGAAGGAAATAAGAGCTGAGTAAATCACTGAGGGGGACTATAGAATTTTTGTTCGTTGGGATAAAGGAGAGGCGTAATTCTAAGAAAGAGGACACAACCTAGTTTTGGAGACGATCCAGCAGAGAGAATCTTTTTCTTTGGGTCATATATTATTTTGAGGTTAGGAAACGGCAATATCTGAGCAACAGTTACCAACGTACCCACTAGAAGAGCTGTTCGCGAGCAGCAATAGAATATTGAAATGACCAAGGTTCAATGCAATTCTGTCATCGACAATGTATAGAACAAACTATGAAATTACAATGTATGAAAGTTTTTAAAATGCAGATATTTTCAGCCCCTCTTTTTGCTGAGCTCAAAATCTACACCCCTGTTTAATAACGATAATAATAATAATAATAATAATAATAACCATGGCTATATATGGGCTTGGGCCTCCTCTTTCCGAGGTTACTTGGTCTTGTGCATTTGTGGCAGTGAGTGACCAGCCCACTGGCCGCGCTGTTCGACTCAATGACTGACTGACTGACAGAGCCATCTGGCAGTCAGTCAGGAGACTTGGGTGAGAAATGGCAGCTGAATTTTGCTTACGAGCATTACTAGTTCTATTCTTGCCCGTAAGGTTCTTTTACATGCCGTAAATCTACGACATGGTACCGACGACTTTACTTCCCCTCCGAAGGAAGTGGTGCTCCGGACTTTTATCACCCTTAAAAATCCATCGACCTCGGTCGGGATCGAACCCGAGAACCTTGGGTCCAGTGGCGAGCACGCTAACCACTAGTCCACCGAGGTCGAATTAATAACGATACTAACAGATATAATTTTCGTGGTTATATTAACCCATTGACGTGCATAGACATCGAATCGAAGCCCCAATACAGTATTTGACTCTTTTCCTTCTTACAAAGTCACGAAGAGTGGGGGCGACTGTGGGCCATACTACTTGGAAAATAAGAACACAGGGCTCTATATCACAGACAATGAACCCAATTTTGTGATTTACGAAAGACATTATTCACTTTTAAAAATTTTAAAATAAATTATAACTCGGCTATAAAATATGAATACAAAACTACCACCTTATTAAAAAGTTTCGAAAGGAATAAAGAGTAATTCCGGTAAAAATATAGAAGAATATAAAAATACCGACGTTTGAAGTGTAATATTTCTTAATTCTCTAATAATTTTGTTTTATGTGTGATTTCAAATCGCAAATCCGAGTAATAGCGAAATCTTGGCTAAGAACAACATAATACCTCCTGATTGCCAACCACATGACTTGCATTTCTGCTGTCATGTGCCACCCATCGTTCAAATGAAAACAAATTAAACTTATTCACGGAGTTTTGAATGTTTCGCAAGTATGTGTAAAAGACGTGGGAGAGATATGGCCGCGGTTTCGTGACAACAGTTGTGTTACGACCGCAGGGCAGCCACAAACAAATGACTGCAGTCAGACAGCAGTGATTCTAGCCGCCTCCCTTAACCGCGCCCTTCATTAGAACTTATGCATTTGATCTACATAACCTCACTTGTACTAAACTCGGGTGTGATTCTATGTTCTCTGGAGAGGAAAACTGTGACTTGGGATGGCTGAGCAATGTTATTAACGCTTTTAAGCCTGAAGTTAATCTGAACGACTTTTGGAAATTGAGCTCCTACCTCACAGAAAGTATTTTCTCGAGTTTTGAAGTTTTCACAGCGGCGTCTTCGAGGATTCCTGTCTCCTGCGATGTAACGCTGCGTCCCTGGGTAAGTGGTTCCCGACGTTTCGAAAATATTGTCGCCTTCATCTTCAAGGATTCAAGGTCCGTAAACGTATGAAGATGAAGGCGAAACATTTTTTCGAAACGTCGGGGATCATAGACCAGAGACACAACGTCACATCCCAGAAGCCTGGAATCCTCGTTATTCTGCTTTATAAAAACAAAGCATTTAATTCTGTTTAGGGAAGTGATTTGCTGTATGTTATGAGCAGCATACGGAACACATAACCACACTATACGTGACTGACACATGCATATCTTTGAAAGAATTTGCTGTGTTTGTATGCCTTTATATACACAATGTGTCTGCAAAGTTTTAGTACTGATTTATTTCACAAAATACTACCTGCGCTATCTAAGGGCCACTGCTGGAACTAATGACTGTCATGTCTGAACTTGTTTCGTGCAAAGTTACGTCAGAGGTAGCGAAGCGGTTCTAAGGTAGTACATTTTTGTTTAATGTTGCGCAGTAAAACCGTATTGTCATGAGGTCAAGTAGTGGACAACGATTGGCGATAAAGTTTTGTTTCAAAGCCGGTAAAACTGCAATAGAAACTGTTGAAATGGTGCGTGCAGCCTATGGAGATGAAGCACTGACGTGATCCAACACTGTTCGTTGGTACCGGACGGTTTCGTGAAGGGCAGGAAGATGTTCAAGACGAACCCCAGGAGTGGTCGCCCCTCTGAGTCTCGAACGGACGACAACATCGAAAATGTTCGGCAGCTGTTGCTGCAAAATCGTCACCTGTCACTTCGAATGATGGCGGATGAGCCTGACATCAGCAATGATGCTGTACGGCAGACTGTCATTGAAGATCTGAACAAAAGGAAACTGGTTCTTGCTGCACGATAATGTTCCTTCTCACAACGCAACTATCGTCAAGCAGTTTCTCGCAAAGAAAAGCGTTACTGTTCTTTACCACCCCTTACTCGCCAGATTTGGCAACTTCGGACTACTTTCTATTCCCTAAAGTGGAATCCAACCTTAAGGGACGCCGTTTCGACGCCATTTCAGATATCCAGAACAACGTGACGAGTGAATTAAAGAGTTCCGGCAGCTGAGTTCTAAGGAGGCATTGAGAAGCTTTACTACGTGCCAATAGGTGTGTAGAGTTAGGAGGGACGTATGTTGAAGGCTGAGGAGTAATAAAGTTGTTTGCTAGAGATTTCGATTTTTTATTAATCTAGACCTAAAACTTTGTAGATGCACACTGTGTATACCTCCCTGATGATGACCTTGTAGAGGTCGAAACATGTAGGAGGAACATAATTAACAAATGATTAAAAATTAAATCAATATCTGTCCAAACACAACTGTGTTAGAACAAATACAGAGCATACACAAAAGAATGGTGCGGTTTTAAGAGTGAACACTATTAAAACCGCACCATTCTTTTGTGTATGACCTGTATATAGATTTAATTTTTGTACTATTAAAGACACAAGGGCATGATGTTCGTTAAAATTGACAAATCATTATTTATTATTGATAGTGCAGGTTGTTGGAACAAATAATGTATAATTAGTAGCACGTTCAGTAATTTAATTAACAAAAAAAAATTCTTGGAGGAAATATGCTACAAGTCTGTGTAAACTGTCGTTCACGGCCCGTATACCTGTTGTCATGTGATAATCACAGCTTAGAGTATTCTTCAGTTTAATGGCCTATTTTGTTGAGCACGGTGAAACTATTTTGGTAATATACATCTGGAACATCAGTAAAATTCTCGTATTCTCTGGAACGTAATTTCATACTGATTGCAGTGTACTTCAATTAACTGAGGTATAGAATACGCCTTTGCGGTTGCAGTGTTCTGCCATTATCTGTCAGGATCGATCATATTTATTACGCGTGTGAAGTGACGTAGAGCAGAGCCAGGAACCGGCACCGGTCCGACAGGGTGTGCAGAAACTGACTTTCGCTCTCAAATTTATTTTTGCAGATATAACGTTAGCAGGTAGTGTAAGCCCAAGGATACGTATAAAGTCGTTTTAATTTTCAATTATTTGTAAAGTGTACTCTCGACTACACGAGATAATGATGGGGAGGGTGGCGCTCGGATAATTGAGAAACACGAATGATACAAAACATATAGGTACTTTATTGGACCCATGAACAAAAATAGAACAGTAACTTATTAATTATGTACGTAACACATACATAGCTTACACTTAATGTTTACGTAAATAGTCCGTGATTTGTGTTTGTATTGAGGATTTTGTTCGAGCACTCGGCGCTAAATCACGTTATTAGCCACCTTTGTCATTAGTCATTAGCAACTTAGATCATGCATGGATAATCCGCGTAACGGATAATCGAGAGTACACTGTATATCCGTGGAAGTGACATAAGTAGAGCCTTAATTATATAACAGAATGGTTCTCAAATTCTTTTTGTCTGAGGCTGCAGTGGCGTAGAAAGGCCTCCGCAGACCCGCCAGCACGAGACCCCCCGACACATACAGAATACTAAAATTTGTTGTGGGTTTTTTGAACTGGATTCAGTTTTCCTGAGAGACGTCAGTGTGCTGAAAGATCTGGGAGTAATTCGGAGATAATTATATGGGGGCCTCCAATTATCGAGCCGCGGGAGGGGCATATTACCATACGCTGTTTGAGAACGCTAAATTAAGTGGCAGTAATGACGCTTCCAAGTGAGGCATTTGCACGCCGGTCATTTTGTCATTACGAATTGTGGTAAATTGAAATGAATGGAATTAGTTGGGAATCCAGTGATATAATCTTTACACAAAATTTTGTGAAAATCACACTTTTAAAACGTTGAAAAAGGATCATACGGAGACTGACAGATACACACTTACACATACTGTCTCACGTTCCTTCCCACACACTCACACATACTCTCTCACGTTACCCCACACTTACACATACTGTCTCACGCTCCCCCACACACTCACACATACTGTCTCAAGTTCCCCCATACACATACTGTCTCACGTTCCCCCACACACTCACACATAATGTCTCACGTTTCCTCCACACTCACACATACTGTCTCACGTTCCCCCCACACATACTGTCTCACGTTTCCCCCACACTCACACATACTGTCTCACGTTCCCCCCACACACTCACACATACTGTCTCACGTTCCCCTCACACTCACACATACTGTCTCACGTTCCCCTTACACTCACATATTCTGTCTCACATTTCCACACACACATTCGCACAGACACACACACGCTGACTCACATACACAGACACACACACACGCTGACTCACATTCCCACACACACACACACACACACATTCTCTGACACTCATTCACACACTCACACACAGACGGCATGACGATCTGTTAGGTCTGCCGTCTTTTATGAGTAAATATAAATATGATAATAAGTTTCACAGCACTTCGTATCAACTACGTTTCACGAAGCTTATAATAAAGGGGAGGGGAAGTCTTCCATTCTTTTCATATGTATCTTTCGTTAGGAGGAAGAAATTTAACTACATGCCAGTGGACCATGCTTCTCCGACAGTTGCTACTCATAAACCTACTCCCAAACGGCTGCCTGCAGTATAGTGATCAGATATTGTTAGTAGCGTTCATAGCAGTGAGTCAGTTTTAATTGTGCTGTCAGTATCGTGGGCTAAATTAATGGAGGTACCTGGGGATTTCACCAGGCATGTAGCTAAAAAGACTAATTAGAAGACGAAGGTATTCAAACATCCATCAGTACCGCAGTCTGTCAGTCTGTCTATGCGTATTGGCGTTTTGTATAATGAAGAAATAATTAGTGTAATTTTAAATTTTGTACGGAACTCGAATGTATAAATTGTTTAAGCAGGAACAACACGTTTTATTTTTAAAGTGTGAAGGAGAACTTCCTACGGGTATCAACGAAGAAACTGAATTACCCATAGCACTTGTGAAAAGTATGAAATACTAATTGTTCTATAACAAATATTCACGACCGGATATAGGATACATATTAATGATCTTGTAAAGGTCTTGAACAATGGTTTATTGATTATACCCACAGCCTTTCAAGCTGAACACTCTCCCTTCTCTGAGCCATATTTGATACCTACGACTTTTCGGAAGTTTGCTGCGCTTCCTTCTTCAAGTGATTTATTATAGCCGTAATGACAGTTTTCTATTAAGCCCTACTTTTTATTCGTTGATTCCAACCATTTCCACTTAACATTAACACAAAGATTAACAAAAATTCTGCTACTTTAGAGACATCTCATCGCCTGATTGCGGAAATGGAACCATTTTCCATGTTGGCCTGTACCAGATACGTTTACTGCAGCTTGTAACGTAGTGCTAGTGTAATAATATGTAACTCCTTGCAAGCTTTTGTCTTCCTGTTTGCGATCCAGAAAAACTTCTGGCCGGCCAGACGTTTCTTTAAATGCAAAAACAAATGGAAATCGCTGGGAGCGAGGTCTGGGCTGTGAGCGGGATGGCCGGCCAGAAGTCTCACGAAGACGAAGAGGTGAAAAACGAAGTCACTGCGTGGTTGCGTGCACAGGCGGCGGAGTTCTATGACATCGGAATACAAAACCTCGTACCCAGGCCAAACAAATGCCTTGACAAAGGTGGTGATTATGTTGAAAAATAGCTAAAGGTATGTGTTAAGAGTTTTTTCACTCAATTTTGTTAATAACTATTTTTAAGAATTTTTATTGCGTTTGTATCTTTACTTTCTGGACGTCCTACGTACATCTTAAAATACGCACAACTATAAATGTGCCTGTTTTGTTGTATGGCTGTGAAACTTGATCTCTGACTGACGGAAGAACTTAGGCTGAGGATAATTCCTTTTCTTTTTTTTTTAAAAAAAGGAACCTTTGCACATATAGTATACATAGAGGTACAGTTTCTTAATCACTGATACATATTTCGGCGGTCACTCACCATCATCAGGGATTATACACATCAACATATTCGAAACATAATAAAATATGATAAAAATACAATATTTATATTAATTATATCGTATCAGTTTCCACAGTTCTACTCACAGGATGTAAAAAACAGCATAATGATATATGCTTAGTTACAGTTATTTTAAGCTTGATATGTTTTTGTTAATACCTCAGTAGCACAGAAACGTCTAGTATTTTTCTTGATCCGCAGTGTATCTAGTCTTTGTATTACGTAGTGTAGTGTACTGTATAGGAGGTGGTTTTGATCATATTTCATTATGTTTTAAATATATTGGTGTGTATACTCTACGTTGATATTGGGTGACTGCCGAAACATGTATGAGGGATTAAGAAACTGTATATCTATATATACTGTATGTGCAAATCTTGGTTTTTTAACACATTGCCGACCGGATGGCCCTTTAATTAAATACCCCCAGTTCCCGGATATTTTTTTATGGTTCGACAGCCCTACATGGGCCTGGGCCTCCTCGTTTCGTAGAGGTTTCATGATCACACACATTTAAGACACACCACACTCGGTAGGACTCCTCTGGACGAGGGACCAGCTCGTCGCAGAGACCTCTACCTGACAACACACAACACTCACAAGAGACAGACATCCATGCCCCCGGTGGGATTCGAACCCACGATCCTAGTAAGCGAGCGGCCGCAGACCCACTTCTTAGACCGCACGGCCACTGGGATCGGCTCTCGGACATTTTACACACTTTAAATGTTCAACCCCTGAATCGATTCTTACTTACAGTTTGACTGTATAGATGAAAATACTGAACCCGGTACTGAAAGAACTGCACACACTCGTAGTTTAGTAGTTCCTCAAAGAGTGGTACTTCTCAAAACAAGACCCTTTGTGAAGCGGAACAACGCAGAATGTACAAACATATCTAGTTTCACTTCGCTGCTTAAGTGCCGCACACACTTTGCGCTGTCTTGCAGGATACGTCTTCTTGCCGTCCCCACCAGCAACAATTTTGCCCATTATGTGTTTGCCGAAATCCCCGGACAGTCTGTATGAGGGGTCATGTTTAGGCCCCCTTGGTGTTCGTTGCTTCTCTGGCCATTGCAATTTATCAGAACTGGGTTCAGTTGTATTCTGGACTTTTGACATCCACGACCTTCCTACCTCGTGCAGAAACTCTTTTACTTTATTTTTTTCTTTTTGTTCAGTGTTCTGTACACAAAAAAGCTTTGAACAGTGCACAGTCTAGCAGATACAATACCACCTTTCTCGACCATTTGACAGTTTTCCTCAGAATAGAGTAATAACTGAGGTACTGGTATGCCTTATCTATGCCCTTAATTAATTAATTTTCTGGACAACAGCTTACAGTTTCTTTATTTTCAGGTTTGTTTTTCTGCCTCTCCTGCCTGTGTTTACTGTTCTTGCGTCATGGATCGTGCTTATCATTCGCACAAAGCCTTTTGTCCTTCCACACTTGGACCACGACGTCACCCTTCCTCCGGAACGTTGACTGCTATCTTTTCAAGTGTTCGGCTTCCCGTTCTAGGTCAAGTGGAATGCCCCTCTTAGCCCTCATATTGCCACAAACTCTCACCTTTCTGTCTAGCAATGTTTCAGCTAATCTAACACTATTGTAAAAATTGTCTTGATAGATATGATGATCCTGGCCTAAGTCTCTCTCTAAAAGTGATAACACCGTGTCCTCTAGCCTCTTCCCCTCGGCTGCGTATATCTCCATGTTACAGACATAATCCGGTGCTGCCTCACACACCATTCTCACCAGCACTCCATGTTTTGTTATCTTGCCTGGATTGTACGTCCGAAATTTTCAGGCGACCCCACCGCCATGGGATCATAGCTTCATCAAGTGACAGTTCTTGCTTGGGGCTGTTAACGGACCTAAATTTCTGTATAAAATATTCATACACAGGCCGTATTTTGAATAGCATCCCGACATGTTGTGTTTGCTGGCTGTTGTCAGTAAAATGCCAGGCTAGCGGAATAAATTCAAAACGATTTATACTCACAGTGTGAGGAAAAATGGGTGTAGAAATTGTGGGGTCAGTTGACCAGTAGTCTTATATTGTCCTTTCTGACTTGTCCCATCTAAATTATTAGTCCGAAAAACTTTATAATTTCTTCGGGTGTGATATTGGACCACTTCAGTGTTTCAGGCAATAGTTTCCATTTTTGTGCATTTTGACTGCGGTAAAGATTAGACTGTTTAGTAAATAACTGTATAAGATCGTCACCAATGACTGAACTCACAATCTCAGCAACAGACTCAGGGTTATCGGTTGCTATATTCAAACCTGTGTTTTCAAGGAAAGGCTCATCGCTTGGTTTTTTATCAGTTGTACACCACACGTCACTTGTTTCATTATCATAGCTATCCGGATCACTACTGTTTTCCTCTTCTGTACGTTTCACTGTCACGAGTAAAATACTAAGGGACGAGGTCACGATTGTTTACGTGAACTATTTGTGAGGACGTCACTGTCACTTGCCAAAATTTCAGATTGACTATCATCAGAGACGTCAGAACACGTGTCTGCGTATAACTCGCACAAAATATCGTCGTCTTTCATTGCACTCCCACGCAAAGCCATGAATGCAACTGAAGGAATTTACGAAAGAAAATATTGAGGATATCTCAATCTGTGGTCGTTTTGTTGCAGTCGTATGATTCTAAGAATGTGGGGTCAGGAACGGTCTGTGTGTTTGTAACTTGAGTCCCACACATCCTGCTTCAAGCTGCGGCAACCCTGACGCGATACGTGAGACAGAACAGCCCACAGACTCATGTATGAAAATGCGGAAGCACGTGACCCGCCGACAACGCGTGGCTTAGCAATCACGTCTTCATGCGTGGCCCGACGGCAAAGTGTTGAAGTACAAGAAGTATAAGCTAATTGCACGGAATGAATAATATATGGAAGCTGAGGGTTTTCGAGAATAGGGTGCTGAGGAAGACATTTGGGCCTAAGAGGGACGTGGTAACAGGGGTGTGGAGAAGACTACATATTGAGGAGCTTCATGATCAGTACTCACAAAATATTATTTGGGTGACATAATCAAGAAGAATGAAATGGGCGGGGTATGTGGCACGCATGGGGGAAAGAGGAGGTTGGTATAGGGTTTTGGTTGGTAAACATGAAGCAAAGATGTGTCACTGATTTGTATTTGGACTTTTTCCATCGTCACTTAGTATACAAACACGACGTTTCAAAAGCAGGCTGCTTTTGAAAGGTCGTGTTTGTGTACTAAGTGACGATGGAAAAAGTCCAAATACACATCAGTGATATACCGCATGTTACAGCATTGTCTAAGAATTATGATGACGGAAAGAGACCACTTGGAAGATGCAGGTGTAAATGGACGGATAATAATCAAATGGATCCTACAGAAATAAGATGGACCGGTGTGACATAATTCATTTGGCTTAGGATAGCGAACATGGCGGGCTGTTTTGATCCCGGCAATGAACCTTCTGATGGTGAACAAGTGTGTTGTTTAACGACGCTGACAAGTGCTAAGATTGTATAGCGTTGATGATAGATTAATGGGTGAATGTGGAGTATGAGTGTACAAATCCCGGGCGCCAGGTAAAATTTCTTTTACGGTGGCGCCTAATATTTTTGGGTCCTCAGTATGGAACTTGTCTCATGTCACCTTTCTGGCGTCTAAAATGTTGAAGTGGCTCCTAGATTTTTGGAAAATCTGTGCATCCCTGATATGAAGCTTTGGTGGTAGTACGCTGACAAGGAAAACCCGAAGTACGTGGAGAAAAACTGTCCATTGCCACTTTGTTCACCGTAAATCCTACATGGTCTGGCCTGGGATCTAACGCTGTCCTCCCTGGTGTAAGGCTGGCGACTAACAGTCCGAGCCATTGAACGGTCTAAACTTTCGGATTTATAAAAGACACGGAATTTCTTGATCATGCTGAGCTACTGTTAGCGCACAAGAAGGACTGTACTTCAGTGGAGTTGGCTGAAATTTATTCTTTATGATTCATGAAATATAAGAACTGCATGGGGGATTCCCTTTGCCACTGTAGGAGCCATCAGCGTGTTACAACAAGGAAGGCGAACGCCCTGGAGCTACCGTGAATTATGGGGCCTATAATGGCCTGAAGCCACGTGGTTTGTAGTCGTGATTCAACTACCGCATCTTCCCGTAGCTTCTATTAGCGAGCGCCAGTTTGCACAAGTGATTCATGGCACTCCAGCTTAAGTCGAAAATTTGTCAGTCTCGGAAGTTAATTTTACAGAGAAATTCCTTTTCCTTTCTTTCCTTCTGCCTCTTGTCACGTGCGCACACACCGCTCAAAGGTACGCGTTTGTCCTTACGCAATGGCATGGACCTTCTGCTGTACAGGAGAGCTGAAGACGTGGCATTGAAACGGAAATTCAAACAACTCGCTTTAGTATCGTCTCTCATTACACGCATTTATACGTTTCGTAAGGAAGGCTTTAGCGAGAAACAGACCCTTGAATGACTAATGTGTCCCATTCAGTTTTAGTCTTTTCAGATTTTTTGGACGTTCATAATGGCTTATTCTAGAGCACGGGTACCACACAAAACTAACTTTACTGTCTGAATGAATAACTAACTGACTGACTAACTAACTCCATGGTGCAGAGTGCTTCTTAAAAAGCTAATAGTTCCTCAGCTAGTCATGAACTTTCCCTCATTTTATGGAACCCGACAGTTCATCACCTTGCTGACAACAGCCTGCCACCATCCCTGTCCTAAACCAGATCAATCCAGTCCACGCCCTCCCAACCAATTTCTTTAAGACCTGTTTTAATATTATCTTCCCATCTACGCCCAGGTTTTCCAAGTGGTCTCTTTACCTCAGGCTTAAGCACCAGAACTCTCTATGGACTTATTATTTCCCCCATATGTCTCTCTTGCCCCGTCCATCTCATTCTTCTTGATTTGATCACCTGGATAGTACTTTGTGAACATTAACAATCAAGGAGCTCCTCGTTTCGGAAATCCTACAGTCTCCTGTTACCTCCTCCCTCTTAGACCCAAATATTTTCTTCAGCACCCTGTTTTCAAACACCCTGAGCCTACATTATTCCCCCAATGTGAGAGACAAATTTTTATACCTGTGCACAACAACAGGAAACATTGTAGTTCTATATATTTTAATCTTCATTTTCGGAGAGCAAACGCGAGGGCAGAAGATTCTATACTGAAGGGTAGCAGGCGTTCCCTGGGTTCAATATGTTCTTCATTTGTTGACGCACCGAAACTAACTTTAATTTAATTCTATTCAGTTGTAGGGAGAGACAATTTCCACATTGTCATGTTATGCTGTTCGTGTTGAAACGTATAAAAACATCAAGGAACATAGGGACAAAAGATATAAAAAGAGAAAAGGATGTGAAAACAAAGAAATCAGTGTTATCAGAGGGAAAGAATGCTGGCCTCATCATCCAGCATTCCGCTTCGTCGAGTTCTGCTTCGTACGTCCGTTCCTTCCGACCTGTAAGCGATGTGTGTGTTGCTGTAATCAATACGTAGTCTCACCACTAACCAAGAACACCAACGAAACGTAAAGCCGTCACTAATAACACGCTCAGATTCTTAGGGTTTGAATAAGGCTTTGTTTTGATGTCAGTGATACAGGCAGAAAGATAAAGAATTCTAATGACTATTGTTACGAGAGAAAAATTATTGTCTGAGATTATGTAAAAAGGAAGAGATATAAGAACGGGAACTGTTTGATTTTTCCTTCCATTCTTTCGAGAAAGTCTTCTGATTTCGCTCGCTGATGTATGAATTATTCGCAATGCGGGGCTTCCTAATTGACTTCCCCCCACCGCAGTCGGCGCTGCTGCCCCATCTTAGAAAAGTCCGGGGAAGAGGATTGATTTATGTTGACTTCTTCTTCTAGCAGAGTGATGGAATGGAAATTGATATCGGCCCGGTAAGGCAAATGTTGCAGCGCGGTTCCGCTGTGATTTATGGCAGTTCTTCTGTGACTACGACCGAAAGACGCCGCAGCAAGTGATTCCGTCTGGACGCCACTCCGGCCATATTGGCTGCGTTAGCCTCCTGCTGTCTCTTTAGGCGTAATGTCAAATATTGGGTATTACAGTCAAAGTATAGTGTTTCCTATCTCTGCTCGCTGTGTCGGGGGTTCGGGTCCCGCTTAAGATATGAATGTGTATATGAATTGTATACATACAGCGATTTGTTTTTAAAAAAGGTGTCGGTACTCACTCCTTGACAGAAGAATGGTGTCATACTCATTTCTTGGCAGAAAAGAGGTGCCGTACTCATTCCTTAATAGAAAAAATGGTGTCGGTACTCATTACTTGACAGAAAAATGCTGTCGGTACTCAGTACTTGAGAGAAAAGTGGTGTTGGAACTCACTTCCTAACATAAAAGAGGTGCCGGTACTCACTTATTGACATAAAAATAGTGTCGGTACTCATTACTCGACAGAAGAATGGTGTCCGTACTCATTACGTGACAGAAAAATGGTGTCGGTACTCATTACGTGACAGAAAAATGGTGTCGGTATTCATTACTTGACAGAAAAATGATGTCGGTACTCATTCCTTGACAGCAAAAATGGTGTCAGTACTCATTATTTGACAGAAAAATTATGTCGGTACTCATTACTTTACACAAAAAAGGTTCCAATTTTAATTTCTTGACAGCAGGTAAAGTTGAAAATGTCCCTTGTGTCTTATTAAAAATAAAAGATCTGTTGACATTATTGTTTTCAGATTTGGGTAATACTGTGGGAATAAATAATAAAATAATTTGTTTTCCCGAGTTCTCACTTTATAATATTCATGCAATGTATCACTGTTAACAGAGGTGCCGTTGTGGCTTATCATTGCTTACCGTCAAAAAAGATCAATGCCTTGTGTATGTATACATATGCTTACCATAGACGTAGTGTAGAAAACTTGAATTGTGAAATGTGTTTCTCATGGAATGCGACTGATCAGAAAGTGTATGAAATGCGATAAATTTGTTGGGGATCACATATGATGACAAAGTTGAGCAGAACGTAGGCTGCACTTACCATAACTAACTTTATAGAGCAGAGTCCGTCTTGAGAAGCTAAGAGTCACTCGGTCAATAGCAGTCCTCCCTTCGTACATAAACCAAAGTTCCATTGCCGTATCCACGACAAACCGCCAGTGGTTTCTATCTTCATATGAAGGACAGATAATGTCACAGCTTCGTGCATTTTGATTTTTAGGCTTTTAGATAGGAGAGGGGAATACGAAGGTTTCTCAAGACTTCAAAATAATTTTTTTGTTTTGTCTTTACGTTAACGGGCTAATTACAAGTGCGCGACTGTGCGTGTTAGGCTTCTGACTTGCGTCTGTTTATTCAGCTAACTCCGCGTGTTCTTATAGACAGAATCTTGCCTCGCAGATGGCAACAAACAAGAAGTTATAAGTAAATGAAATGTTTTTGTAAGTCGCCTTCTGTTTCTGTAAATAATGCATGACTTATGAAAATCATTTCTGCTTCCAAGATTTGTTTTCGTACATCACGAAACGTCGTCTGCAAGATACTAGGTGATCTTCGTTCTTATGGGACGTTGTGCGACGTAGGTAGGTGCGTCACGGACGTTGCGGGACGGCGTATCGCTTCCATCTTCAAGGGTCAAGATATCCAAAAATGGCGGAGAAAGAAGAGCGAAGATCTCAATTACACCACGGTTAAAGCCTGAAAGCTCGCATGAAACTAGAATTTTGAAATTTTGACGATAAATGTTTGTTAATTATACACGTATGCAGGTCTTTGAAGATGGAGGCATTGTGTTTCCCTGAAATGCTGGTACAGTACTACACACAAGAGTCGGTTTTAAGGGTTTTAAAGGTTGTTCTGGAGGAAAATTTAATCATTTTGACTCGAATCTACTCCAAATGAATTGATACCCATCAGCCTTTAAAGTGTTTTGTTTTCGGCTACGTTTTAGGAAAAGGACACGTCATTCCAATATAACATTGTGCGGACTGTCAAATTAACCTTTTAAATCCAACCGGTTACTTTCAGTATCAAAAAGTTTAACGTTTAAAATTCTGCGTCTGTCCTCAGAGTGTATTTGCGTGTTCTGTGTTTATCTCCGAACAAACAGCGACTTTTTCCCTGTGCAAAAATAACTGAATGGCTTTTATAACCGAGACGGTAAGTTAGATTTGAGGCTTCCACAGCGATGTTGATGATATCTGCGCTCTTCTGGGATATTACGAGGCGTCGTGTGGTAATTGTTTACCGACGTTTCGAGACAACCTATCGGTCCCTACTCGGAATCTTGACCCGTAAAAATGTGACAGATACGTTGTCTCGAAACGTCGGTAAACAATTACCACACGACGCGGCGTAATATCCCAGAAGAGCGCAGATTCCGAGAGGGTAAGTGTTTACTGCGCGGTACGAACTGACAAACTGGGTCTTTAAATGAAGGGTTAAATTACTTGCAGTATCCAAATTGTAGAAACGACACAGTGACAGACACGCACGCTGATATTTTGTCTGTAGCCTTAATAGAAAGTCACCCGCTACTTCAAGAGAAAAGAAAGCTCTGCTCTCGGTGGACAAGACCTATAATCAACCGCTGAGTTATGGAAACAGGCCTTTGAGCCCAGCAATCCAATTTCAGAGGATGGAACTTTGCCTTGTTACGACAATATCTTGTCCAAGTGGTTTGACTTTATTTTGTAGCTTCTTTTATTTTATCCATCCATCTTTCTTTTCCTGATGTCCTTCCTCTCACAAGAGTAAGCTCGGTTGCTGTCTCTATTATCACCAAGGGACGTTCTGTACTTCACGTCACTTCCACTGTCGCCCGCAGCCCGGCGCATGACCCAAGGTCAGGGGTCGCGCAAAAATCGTGCTTTGTTGTTCAGAGCGACATCTTTTGTTAGGAGTCTGAGTTCAACACAGAATTTCGCCCCTATTTTGTACAAAGGGGGCATCCCTATTTTGGGAAATGTTGGAAAATCCGGATCTGGCACCCAGCGATTTTCATCTGTTTCTTGCCTTGATGTAGCACTTGTCAGGACATCGTTTTACCTGCTATGAAGACATTAAACGTGCAACCATCACGTGCCTTACATACATACATACATACATACATACATACATTCCATGGATCCATAAGTCTGTCGAAGTGACAACTGGATGTGTAATAAGTCATAATATACAAATATACAGCTATACAGACTATAGAATTTTACATTTGAACACTATAAACTAAAACACTATAAACGTGTTACATGCCTCACTATGAACCGTCTTTATACATAAAAAATTCATCTACTCAGTAAAAGCAGTGTGTATTTAAGTATTTTCTTAATGCTACTTTAAATTTTGTCTTCTCATTCTTAAGACTTATGAGACTCAGTGGGAGTCTGTTGAAAATTCTGATAGCGGCATAGAATGTACTTTTTTGAAAACAAGATAGGTTGGCATTTGGTCTATGCAGGTGGTGCTTATTGCTGTGTCTGTACTGTGTATAGATGAGTTTGTTAGAAAATTTTCTTGATTGTTTAAAATAGAGTTAATTAATGAAAATATATTGATATGGAATAGGTAAAATCTCTAATCTTTATAAACAGACTTCTGCATGGCGTTCTTGGTTGTGCACCGACCATAATTCTGATGCAACAGGGACATACTTTTTATGCTTCCGGGATGGACAATCTTATCACACGCTGGGACACATGCCCCAACCGTCATGGGGACTATGTTGAGGGACTGCGCACCGGTGAAACCTTCAGTGCATACTGTTAGTTTTCCCTATTAAAATCTTGCCTTTTATGTATGGATACTGAAATCTTACTATCTGATCCACCTTCGTTGATTTGGTTCCTCCGAAACGCCGGTGCGTATCTAACAAACTGCAGAGCGTCACATCTCATAAGAGTGTAAAGGTAAAGCTCTCCCGTAACAAGTCATAAAGACTCAGAGGGGGGGGGGGGAATGGAATTTTGGGCTTCCATCCTTACTTTGATATTCGGCACAACTGGGACGGCAGAGTTGTCAGCTTTACGCTCCGGCCGACCTTTACTCATTTATGTTAGAGGCTGGGTGGACCCCAGGTCTACTGAATGATGACAGAAGGAAAATTTCCAAGGACCCTACCTGAAATCGAACCCGGAACCTCTTGTCTTGTGGCGTAGTGCCTCAACCAACTGCGCCACAGCTCGCCTTTTACAAGACTGTAGTCTTTTAATATTTACTGTCAGCCCGGACTATACATATTGCCGAGGAAAATTTATTTATCGATTTTTGGTTTATTCAGTGACGCTGTCAATTACTTGGTGTCAAATTATAGGATGATTAATGAATAATGAATCCGAAGTGATGTGGAGCGAGCAGTTGTAGCCTCATGTGAATCACCACCCTGGCGATCGCCTGCATCCACTCACAAAATATTTCAGTCATGTCGGCCGAACCCTGGCGGGCTAGACTGGAACAAGTTACCTTCGGAGTGTGAAGCGGTGGTTCTGTTTATTGGCCACGAAGTGTATTGGAAATGTGGCCGAAACGTCATGCAGTTTCGGCCAGATCAGTTAACTGCTATGTTAATTCTATTAACCATCTAGAGCAGTGTTTTTTAACTGAGGTTTCGCAGAACATCGTTCGGAGTTCCACGAGAAATCGTGGAATAAATAAATAAAAATTCACAAATACCGAGAAAATTTTCGAATATTCCTCGAAATATTGCGGGAATTTATATGATGTTTAAGTAAACTTTATTTAATTTGATATTTTGATATGAGCCGATCCCGGTGGCCGTGCGGTCTAAGGTGATTGTCTGCGGCCGCTCGCTTGCTTGGATTGCAGGTTTGAATCCCGCCGGGGGCATGTATGTCTGTCTGTTTTGTGTGTTGTGTGTTGTCAGGTAGATGTCTCTGCGACGGGCTGGTCCCTCGTCCAGAGGAGTCCTACCGAGTATGGTGTGCCTAAAAAGTGTGATTGTGAAGCCTCAATAATGAGGAGGCCCTGGCCCACTAGGGGCTGTTGCGCCATGAAAAAAAAATTGATGCGTAAAAAAAGATTAGATCATGTAAAAAAGACAGAAAAAATGTTTCAACGTTTTCTTAAAATTTAGTTGAATTATGTATATAGCAGCTTCTTTCAAATAGCTTTCTTGAAAATCAGTTAGCAGAAATTAAATTGCGCTCCCGTCTATCGACTTTTTCTGGCCTGTAAGCGTTTTCGTAACTAAGGGTTCCTCGGGATATCAAAAATTACTTTAGGTTTTTTCGCATGGAAAAAGGTAAGGAAACACTGCTTTAGAACCTAGTGGTTATTTTGTGTACAAACACGTTTAACATTAAAAAAATTCTACTTTTTGCCCACAGAATGCATTTTCTCGTATGTGTTATATATGGATCTCAGAACAAACATCGATTAATGCCCTACACAATATTAACTGATTAGTTTTTATAATCAACACGGAGTGTGTTTACTGCGCGGTAAGAACTGGATATTTAAACATATTTCGGGGTAATCTTGATCGTTAAATTGTTGACTTTATCCTTCAGGTCGCACTATGGCCCTGAGGTCGACTTAGCCTCTAACATAAATGAGTACCAGGAATATTTCCTGGGGGGTAAAGGCGGCCGATGCATATGGCTGACAACGTTACCACGTTCATGTGCCGATTGTCTATAAATTCTGGGAACCTCAACCTTTTGGAGTCCTAAGGACCTGTCCAGGCCTGTAATGAAATAGCTTTTATGAAATATACTTCAGGCTTCAAAGTATTTATGAAAATGTTAGTGGTTCTACATCGTTATCTCAGAACTACTAACACTTGACTGTAAGGCAGGCAGTACAGCTTATAGCTCGTTCCTCCTGTATTGATCAGTCGCCTCTTCCTCCCAATATTAAAGCCATAAATTATGCACTGTCTGCACATATTTCCTTAATTTGTAAGGCAGTGCTGATAAGTTGTTCTGGTTTAGCCACTTCGTTATTGCCTCGACATGTGTGAGTTAACGCGCCTTTTATGGCAGCAGACATTAAAACGTTACTCTTTTGCCTGTCTAAATAATTCCGTTCCGATTTCTGTTCGTATTTCTACGAAATGTGAGGCTTTATCTGGAATGAGATATAACAAATGTAAGTCGTAACTTATACTTTAAATTCCTCGTTTATTTAAGAGGGTCAGTCTCTTAGAAGTATAAAACCAAATCACAATCTGTTGAATATTTTAGAGTATTCATACTTAGGCACAAATATAATTTCCTGATTTTGTGTTATTTCACGTACAAACTGCATTCAGTACAATAACAAGCCCGTTACAGTAACGGTACTTGAGCTGTATCCTTTAACTTAGTCTTAATTGAAGTCTCCGACGGCTTCTTCATTTGCATGACTTCTCCTATGGCTTGACAGCCCTTAGGGGGCCTAGGCCGCCTCATTTTACGACGCTTCACGATCACACTTTAGACACACCACACTCGGTAGGACTCCTCTGGACGAGGGACCAGCTCGTCGCAGAGACCTCTACCTGATAACACACAACACTCACAAGAGACAGACATCCATGCCCCCGGTGGGATTCGAACCCACGATCCTAGTAAGCGAGCGGCCGCAGACCCACGCCTTAGACC
This sequence comes from Reticulitermes speratus, assembly GCA_021186555.1. Taxonomy (NCBI): domain Eukaryota; kingdom Metazoa; phylum Arthropoda; class Insecta; order Blattodea; family Rhinotermitidae; genus Reticulitermes; species Reticulitermes speratus. The sequence goes on from JAJKFL010000014.1 coordinate 8,056,055, forward strand.
GCACGGCCACTGGGATCGATTTGCATGACTTGAAATGCCGATATGTACTTAGGCCTACTTAATGCAGATAGTGACATTGAATTGCGTGTCTTTCCAATTTACCTTGCGTAACCAGTCCTTCATATGATTCGACATTATTCAGTTTATACGTCCTCATTAACTTAGAAACAAAGTTGTCCCTCTGCACGCCATGAAAGCGTATGAGGTAGTGGAGGTAGAGCTCCACATATTCTTAACCTCGACACCAGAGTGATCAATTTTACGCCCCACAGCCACTTTACCCCCGGGAAAAGGGCACTCGTTTCCCACTGAGTAGGAGGCAGGGGGGGGGCTGTTGATATTTACATAACGCGAAACACAATAATTAATATTTATGTGTGTAAGTTGTTGTGTTTATTGTTTATTTAACGACACTCTTCAGTAGCTCAGGTTGTATAGAGTGGAATTATACGACGATTAGTGAATAATGAATTGGTATGTGGAAGGAAGTGGTAATTTTTTTGAAGTTTTGAAAATAATGTTCCCGTGTATACTATTCGTATTATTGGTCAGGCGGTCTGTGTTGGTTACCGTTTATCATACATAATAAAATATCGTCCACGTATCTAGTGTAGTATATTATGTCTTAGATTCAAGGAGGTGTTTCATAAAAAAATTTTCATAATATTGTAAAAATATTTCAGCAATTATACTTGAGATAAGGGAGCCCATTGCTATTCCTATCTCAAGTATAATTGCTGAAATATATTTACAATATTATGTAAACTTGTTTATAAAATACCTCCTTGAATCTAAGAACATAATACACTACACTAGATACGTGGACGATATTTTTATTATATATATGTCTTCAAAAAGCCGATCCCAGTGGCCGTGCGGTCTAATGCGTGGGTCTTCGGCCGCTCGCTTACTAGGATCGTGGATTCGAATCCCACCGGGGGCATGGATGTCTGTCTCTTGTGAGTGTTGTGTGTTGTCAGGTAGATGTCTCTGCGACGGGCTGGTCCCTCGTCCAGAGGAGTCCTACCGAGTGTGGTGTGTCTAAAGTATGATCGTGAAGCCTCGACGAAACGAGGAGGCCCAGGCCCATATAGGGCTGTCGAGCCATAGGAAAAAAAAATGTCTTCAAAAAGTCGTACAACAAAGTGATAAGGTTATTAATAAAGGTGAAGTGGTTATCATTTAATTAGAGGTAATTTGCCTGGAGTGACTGACGTAACCACGGAAATCCAATGAGAACAGCCGGTCTCCGGGGGTGGTATTTGAACACGATACGTTTTGAGTACGAAGGAGGAATGCGATCAAGTTGATCGCTTCCTTCCTTAATTGGTAATAATGATGTAATAATAGCATTAGTACCACAAAGGGAACTGTACGCAAGAACGTCATAGTAATGATTCAGTTACCTATCTGTGTATTTATATTACTACTTAGGTTCCATTTGACACAATCTAACTTTAAAACTCGAATAGCGCCCTTGCAGCTGAAGCAGATTTATCAGTTTTAAAGAAACAAGCAAAAACGACAGGCGCAATGATAATAAATTCTCGGATCTTTTTTTTTTGTCTCGCGTATATCTGCAGTCTCTTTTATTAGGGACAATACTCGTGTGCCTAAAAGTGTATATCTTACAATAAGGGGCTGGACGGTCCGGGTTTCGAATGCTGGCAGGGGTAAGGGATATTTTTCTTCTCCAGAAGGTCCAAAAGAGTTTTATGACCCACCCAGTCTCCTATTCAATGAGTACCGGGGACAAAGCGGCTGGCGCGTGTATTTGAACTCTCACCTCCATCTAGTATCAACACTAAGAATGAGTGGAGCTATACCTCTCGTGTCCCTATATACCTTCATGACGCGGACAGCGAAAATTTTGCTTTTTGTATGTTAAAAGAAGTTAGGATATGACGTAACAATTCTGGCGAGTTGTTTCTCGAAAACGTGTAAAAGGAAAGGTAAACTTCTACCTAGAACGGGCCATGAAGGCCCAGAGGGGGAGTAGAGGTGTAGCTCTACTCTTTCTTTAACCCCGCCACTAGATGAGGGTGGGTGGTCAACTCCACGCCCCGGCCGCTTCATCACCGGGAAAGAGACCCGGTACCCATTGTATAGGAGGCTGGGTGGGCCCCAGGGCCGGTCTAGACGGCTGCGGAAAATCTCGCCCCCACCGGGATTCGAACCCCGTACCGTCCAGCCCGTAGCCCAGTCACTATACCGACTACACCATTCCGGCCCACCTCTAAAACGTTTATTCTAAATAAATACGAGTGTACATTTTTTATGCTGAAGTGCTCGTATTTAGAGAGTTATGCTCGAGATGCGCATAGACACTTATGTAGGTTTTCGAACGTAGTGCTAATATTTTTGTCCGATTTTAAACGAAATTGGAATGTGTCAACAAATTTTAGTGTAACTCACTAGTCTCAAATGTCGTGAGAATCCGTTCACCGATTCTCGAAGCTCTTACATTCAGACAGGCAGACAATGAGAAGGGAATAAACGCATTTTTGCAACTTTTTGTTTCGAACTTGCCCAAAAATTATTTTTCATTTTTCTCTTGTAAATAAAGGTAATGAAATGCCATGCAATATTCAGAGAGAGGACTGTGGATAAGCTGATGTGAGACTGAAACAGAATTTTAGCATGTCCTTGAAAGAATGAATACATAAAACAATAAAATAATAAAAGTACAGACACCATGAAAATAAGAAACAAGCAAACCGACAGAGAGAAAGTGGGAGGAAAGTAAATAGGGTGGAACAGATGAAGGAAGAAGGAAGGACAGAAGAATATCATATAATGGGAAGTTAGTGGAAATATCAGTGAAGCACTGAGATTTACAGTTGTTTCATTTTCTTATCTGCAGTTGTATCTTTTGAGATGAGAAATAGTTTTAGTCTCATTGCTCTTTTTCAGCTTGAATATTTTGGAGAAATTTTCTTGAGTAATTTGAGTAGATATACAGTCGAACTCCGTTACAACGTCATAAAAGGGGCTGAATATTTTATGTCGTTATAAACGAGTTTTGTTCTAACCCAGGAGTATAATGTTATGGTTAACGTTGACGAATTAATTGGTACCACAAAATATCTGTCGCTATAGGTGAGGTCTCGTAAAAACCGATATCGTTATAACCGGTTTCGACTGTACTTGTATGAAACACCGATGTTACACGTCACAACATCAGTGTTATGCACAACCCCTGTTGAGATGTTGGAACATGTGAAAATTATATTCCATAATATATAACGTTATATTTGGACTGTATCCATAATTTGAACATAAATCCCACTCGTGAAATGCATCATTTACAAAACAGTGCGTAGAAAACCAGAGTGTAATGTCTAGTGGTATTTGCCGCTTCTGCTTTTTCTTATTCAGAACGCTATTGTTGTATTGTTGTATTGTTGTAATATTGTTGTAATACCTTTTTGATTTGTCGGAATAATTTGTTAAAGCAGTTCACGGCAACGTTCAACAAAACTCCAAATTAAATAACTCCATGGAGCAGAGTTGTTCTTGAGAAGTTAGCTGTCGTCTAGCGACTGCTCAATAAATTCCCCACCGTTTAAGTTACCCAGAATTTCGTTACCGTCTTCACAACAGCCCGCAATTGCACCGTACAACCAACAGACTACCTATATATATATTGCAACTCTAACTAGAATACATGTGAACGGAGGAGCAACAGTTAATAGACGTAGATTATTTTCTTCCTAACGCGGGGCTGTAACCCTGGAATGAAATTAGAGACAGAACGGAGCAGAGAGGGACAAAATTCACTGTCGCAATCAGCAACTCACAGGAAGTAGTCATTTTAGTGGGCACGCGCTGACGCAGTTCGTTAAGTATTTTTCGAAAATCTGTCGAGAAAATTTAAGTTTCATTAAATTCTAACAAGAATAACGGGTACTTTACATGAAGACCTGTGTACATTTATGATGATTTCGCGCTTAGTTCTTCTTAGAATGAGACATGTTTTAGATAAAAGTTATCGAGAGAATCAAAACACATTTTATGTTCAATAACTTTTTCCCCAAAAATCGTGCCGTTTATAAGATAATGTGGAAAAATGTGGAACAGCCAGACACGCCACAGATGACTATAATACGGCGCATGCGCATTCCATGCTGGCTAACTAAGGCTACAGACACACACTCAGAATATGAAATACTTATTGCTTTTCTACGGCAACAATGGTTACTCGAAGTCGCCTCAATGTTTCTTTATAAGCAAATTTCCTGTCTTGTTGTGAGATATTATAAAATTAAACCCACAAACGTTATGTGTCAAATGACTGAATTAAACTGGTCACGATTTGAAATTCATTTCGGTGTAAGAATTTTATAATAAAACGTAAATTCTTGGGATGATAGGATGATGCATGACATCAAGTATGATGGCCTTCTCCAAAACGAGTTCTCCTTCCTTCGCTTTAAAATCACAGCACTTTCTGTTTTTTCTTAAGGTCATCTGGTAGCTGCTTACGTCTTATTCCTCGTCTTCTCTTTACTTCGGTCTCTACATTTGCTCCAGTAACGTTTGTATATATGTGTAGACACATGCATACACATACACGTATACATATATGTACACATTTTTTTTCCAATGGCTCAACAGCCCCTAGGGGCCTAGGCCGCCTCATTTTTCGAGGCTTCACGATCACACTTTTTAGACACACCACATCGGTAGGACTCCTCTGGACGAGGGACCAGCTCGTCGCAGAGACCTCTACCTGACAAGACACAACACTCACAAGAGACAGACATCCATGCCCCCGGTGGGATTCGAACCCACAATCCTAGTAAGCGAGCGGCCGCAGACCCACGCCTTAGACCGTACGGCCACTGGGATCGGCTATATGTACACATACGTACACAAATTATCTCTCGTTTTATTGTTTGCCCCTCCTAGGTGTCTTCTGCTATGTTGTTCATAGTTTGTTTAATAATGTTATAAAGCTATTGTTTTCCATACGTCTGACACGTGTTCACCAGTCCTCTGTCTGTCCTACAATTACTTTGAAATTTTTCATGCTTGGCATGAATGTTTTAAATTATCTTGCCAGATTATCCGAATTTAGCCACCGTTTCAGAGCATTCAAAGCTTTGCTTCTTCTCACTTTTACGTTCGGTAACTTTGACATACTGAAACTACCCCATGTTCTTCAAACAGAACAACAAGCTGACAAGATGTCTCCCACTGACACGTTCATCACTTTCAGAACAACGTCATTTCTTTTTAACTCATCTCTTTTCTTTCCAGAAGCAAAAGTCATACGACACTCTTATTTTGCTGTAGCAGGTGGTCGAGGGTTGTGGTGGAACATTGCGGAAACTTGCGTTTGGAAGCCAGCCAATGTTAGGATTTCCAGCATGAACTACTTACTAGCTAATAGTAGCAAAACCTTATTCAGTTCTCAGTAAGCAAATGCTTACGTGAGCTAGAAGTGAGTAGCAAATTTTAGAGCGATAACTTAATACTAGAAGCGAATGCTTGTCTGCTATTCATCCTGCGTAGTATATTGTAAGTAGAACTTTGAAGTGGGAATAACAATTAAATTAGGAAATTAAAGAAATCTGTGGTCTTCTGGGTTATTACACGGCGTCGTGTGGTAATTATTTACCTACGTTTCGGGATAACGTATCGGTCCCATCTTCACGGTTCAAGATTCCAAGTAGGAAAGTGAAATTAAAGCTCATTCATATAATAAAAAGGTATATTGAATGAGGATTCAATTCCAATCCAAAAACTTAGTAAGACTGGTAAGCGACTGGGTACTTTAGTGAGTGTTTTGGTTTGAACTAGTCCTCTGTTGTTAGCGTTATGAAAGCTGAAGGTGAGGCTGGGCTGGGCGTGTAGTTCGGTTTGCGGAGGTAAAATGTACCCACTAAAGTTTAATGTAGAAACATATTGGAAGTGGTCATTTTGAAATGTAGTGGAGATAGAGACAGGACTTTTGGACCATTTAATTGTTTGAGCTGGGGGGAGTAGTTCACGACATGTTCAATGCTGTTGCTACTTTCACACATGTAAACCTTCCGTTTCTGTTAAGGGAGAGCTGGTTTAGTTTCTACCTTAAACGCGAGTGTGTGTACGGCCTGTACTGTATGTGACATTCTTAAGATGTGTGTCATTTTGACTTAGTTATTGAAAACACGCGCTCTTGTACAGTATGTTCCAAATTAGAGTCCTTTTTTCGTTTTCATGCCCAAATTACTTTTGTGATATGTTGTGTGTATAAAGTGGCAGGCTTATCAACTCTGATATATGTAAGTGAATGTTGGACAAATAAAACCAGACATGAATATAATTCAGACTTTAAAGATAGGGTACGTAGGAAATGTTGAGGACAGCATTAGACCAAACAATCGTAAGAATGAAGATATTTTGAAGATACTAAACATAGAATCAGCGTGAAATAAAATATATGGACACAGAAAAAATTAGGCGGACCATTTGTGTAGAATGAAAGATTAAAGAGTGTCGAAACAGATTCTGCTGTAGGCTTGTAAGTCAAACCAAATGGACGCTGAGACCGGGGAAGGCCTTTTGCACGTTGGCAGCAACCTTGAAGTTTAAACAGGCTTGACTCTTTGTGGCACGTAGTGGCGAACATCTATCTATTCTTTCTGCAAACAGTGCAACATCATTGGTAATTTGATTTTGCTCAAGGCCAATATAATTTAATTGCCAGAAACAGCAAGATTTTGTCAGTGTGATGTGGATCCTTTGTGTCCACATCGTGAGTCGCGATGTGGATCCTTTGTGTCCACATCTTGAGTCGCGATTGAAAAGCACTGCTGCCTGATACGGTGGTTAGCTGCAAATATAGTCTACTGAATAGGAATTTACGGGCAACGCGTTGGATATAGGTGACGTAGTGGAAGTTCTGCATTACTGAATATAGGAAGAAACTTCGAATTATTTGAGAGTGCTGAGGCTGCGTTTGAAATATTAGAGACTCGGTGTTGGAAATGGCAGGAGTTTCAGTGGAACAGGGGCTTGGAAGCCATTGGTTATTGAAGAAGATACTTTGGGGGTCTTTTGCTACAGAAGTATTGTTGGGAGACACTGGTTACAGAAATATTGCTTGGGAGCTTCCGTTTACAGAGATGTGTATCTGGTAGCCATCGGTTACAGAGGTAAGAAATTGAGAACCATTGTTTACAGAAGTAATGAAATCCACATAGTATTACGAAGGCTACTGTAGCTGTCTGAGGCAGATGGTCATGAAGTCTAACTCCATGGAGCAGGGTCCTCTTTGAAAAGCTAATATTTCCTCGGCTACTCAAGAAATTTTCCGCATTTTACGGAATCCGAGGATTCGTTACCATGTTCACAAGAGCCCGACACTCGTCCCTATCCTCAGCCAGATCAATCCAGTTCGCACTCTCCCAACTGATTTATTTAATATCCATTTTAATATTATCCTCCCTTGTAAGCATAAGTATCATGAACACTGAAAATATTTATTTTAATCTGGGTCCCTGTTAAGACAGTAGTATCGTATTTGGTCATTTTTTGGCAACTTCGCGGTCTTTAGCATGTGATGTAAGAACGCATTACACAAACGAAGGTACAAGTTGTGATATGAAGGATAGCATTTGATCAGTCTCGTAGATATCGCATGGAAATTCTGCTGTAAGCTGTCCGCGAAGTCCCCACTATCCCACGGATAGTGGGGACTTCGCGGCACTCGAGCCTTCACCCTCCCCTTCGCTTCCTACTTCTGTATTCCGCTGTGGTATGTCAACCAGCCCAAAGAGCTTTAGACTGTAAAGATTATCAGTGTCAACTTGCTTGTGAACAGAAGAGAATGGTTAGAAGAATGGAAGGGAAGGCGGGGAAGTAAACTGGGCGGGGAAGCACAATATCTTGAGCGAAATTAGAGCGAGTCAATCTATGGCACTGCTTTCCGTAATCAGAATATTTTCAAACCAAATCTAGGGAGTGACGATTCGTGTTAAATATATGTGTTAGTACGCTGAAATTAGCAAGCGTTTGTCAAATAAATCTCTCAAATGCGTATCATTTCCATATCACGGATTGATTCTGATGACGTGACACGTTACCATGTTGATGATATTTCATTCAACAAAGAAGGCATTTTAGAATAGCGTTAGATTAAATCTTAGGGAATTAGATGCGTAAACGAGGTGGATGGAACTGACTCAGATTCATGTCTAATGACTTTTTTTTAGAACTGGCAGTATCGAATTCCGGAATCTAGTAACAGGACGTTATTCCAGTTTAGTTAGTTGTTGGATCATGTTTACATCACTGTTCAACTTCCAGTTCAGCTTCGCTAATCCTCCACTTTCGTTGGCGCTGTTCTGGCACCACACAAACTCTGTTCCTTATTACACATATAGTCTTAGCTACATTACAGTGCCTCCCGAGCTTAGCGACACACGTTTATCTGAGAGTGAAAGCTGAGATATGGAATGAAAAAGACGAAACCAGAATTACAGCTGCTGAAATGAAATGTATGCAACGAATGGCGAGATACATTTTGATGGATTACAATGGCAATGAAGGCATACGAAAATTAACAAAAACAATCAGCTTTTAAGATAAATTTTTGAAATACAGAACGAGTTAAATTAAACCTGCTTCTTACTGCATACTTTTCTTATCCTCCATATCTTTAGCGGTACCTTCTGTTGTTATTTAATATTCCCTAAGATTTTTTATTTAAACAGATTCTGCACTAAATTCATTTGGTATAACCTGAAGGTTTGGTCGCCCTCGGTGGACTAGTGGTTAGCGTGCTCGCCACTGGACCCAAGGTTCGCGGGTTCGATCCCGACCGAGGGCGATGGATTTTTAAGGGTGATAAAAATTCGGAGCACCACTGAATAGAACCAGTAATGTCCGTAATGTCTCACCCAAGTCTCCTGACTGCCTGCCAGATGGCTCTCAGGATTGAGCAAAAACTTGTGCTGTCAGTGAGCCGGTCACTCACTACAGAATGCACACTTACCGACTAGGAAAACCTTTGGGATGAAATCCCAAAAAGAAGGAGGCTTTGGCCCACCTCGGACTGTAACGCCATGGAAGAAGAACCTCAAGGTTTTGCACCGTCGCCATGTTTGTTGTTGTTGACATAGAAAGTACAGTTCACTCCACGTAAATGTATTGATGATCTATCCTACTCTACTATAATGGTTGAACCCTTCAAAGATGAAACGCGTCTGTTTTATACAAGGCCTCAGTTCGTACCGCGCAGTAAACACTCTCCACCTCGGTTATACAAAGCAGTCCGTTAATGTCGTATAAGGCAAAAGTTGCTCTTTGTTCTGAGATCCATACAAAACACTTAAAAGCAATGCGAGCACCATGTAGAATTTTTGAATGGTAAACTTAGTGGTACGTAAAGCAACCGCTAGGCGTAAAAGGTTTTAATACATGCCGCTATCAAGCTTACAGCTAAGGAACATTTCGCGCGGCAGCCATGTTGTTGTTATTTTATATTATACGAATAATTACCTTAGCAGAATGAGCATTTCTGACACGAGGATGCCAAATAAACATTGGGGCCTAAAAAGGAAGTAAGGGGCGTTTCGTCATTTGTACTGTTCACTGAATTCGTCACACTGTATTACAATGATCGAATTACTGAAGGTGATATGGGAGGGACATGTAGCACTGGCAGGAAATATTGACAATGCTTATAGATTTTTAGTCGGAAATCCTGTAGGGAACAGACAACTGAGAAGACTTAGGCGTTGATGGAATGTTTGATAAGATTAATACGAGTGATTCTGGAAGCAGTTGAGTGTGCAGGATGCGGACTTTTACTTGTGATTACGGGTTGCAAAATGGGCGGGGAATTTTTTGACTACCTGAGATATTACGCATTAGATTTTGAAGGGAAGTTTTATGATGCACGAAATTGTTTATTATGTGAACAGACAGACAGACAGACAGAGAGACAGACAGACAGACAGACAGACACGGTATCCCTATTACAGTAATAAATATGTCCCTTTAATGCAGACGACACATTGACCGCATAAAATGACACAAATTGCCGTACTGATGTGTGTGTGTGTGTGTACGTGCGTGTGTTATGGCCCTGTTCATTACTACAAGTGATATAAGTCGCTATTCAAGATCAATGGATTCGTGTGGGCGTCTCTTCCGCTGTTCAGTGTTTTTGGAATGTAGCGTAACTATGCGAGCGAGCCTTTGATATGTTCGTACGATTCCCTTCGTCTCTAGTTTACTGCGGACCACATAAACAGTCCTTCGGTCTTCAACTTTGCTCTCCCACTCCCAGTTTTTCACTCTGCTCTATAACACAGTGGATGACCTCAGTTTTATAGTGTTTGCTACAGTGTGTTTCACAACATTGATATTGGAAAACGTTGGCAATGAGAGACTTGAGGTTCTATCGGCGGTGTTTCTTTTTGGGTGGAGAAGGGCCCCGCAGCAGAAGCTACGGACGCACCGCAGCCTTAAGGCCTATTGTGCAAACCTTCTGATGAAGATTAAGAGAAAAATGATCAGTTTTTTTCATTTTTCAAAGTAATGGAGCACCCATGGAATGAAATTGACAGGGGAAAACCGAAGTACTCGTGGAAAAACCTGTCCCAGTGCCACTTTGTCCACCACAAATCCCACATGCACTGACCCAGGATCGAAACCGGGCCTCCGCGGTGGGAGGTCGGCGACTAACCGCCTGAGCTATGGCACGGCCATCGGCGGTCCCAAGCCTTCTGGGTTATGGTTCCGTGTAGATTGTTAAATAGGTTCCGAAGTTTCGGAAGAGCTTGCTGACTCCATCTTCAGGGTCCACTCCTCTTGGACTTCTTGTGGCTGAAGATGGAGGTAGCAAACTTCTTCGAAACTTTCTTAGTCATTTACCAATCAACACGGCGTTATATCCCACAAGACAAGAATCTTCGGCAATGTATTGCTTGTGGTACGTAATAATAGTCACAGATATGTGAACCCAGTATTTACATCAGACTGTAACCGCAACTCTGTTACACAATTAGCGGGCTTCTTGAAACCCTGGTAGTCGGGCAGCTACCCAATAAACATTCCGCGTTTCATGGAACCTGAAGGTTCATGTCTATGTTCAGAAAAGCAGGTGTAGAAACCTAGATTTTTTACCCTTACGTGTGTAAGGACCCGAATATAATAATGGAGCATCATGGGGGTATGGTTACCACTAGTGCTCGTGTTTGGGAGGTCATGGGTTCAATTCTCATCCCAGAGATAGATGATCCTGAGTTCTGTCCTGAAAGTGCCGCAAAAAATGTTTTAACTAAATAACCGACTGACTAACTCACTGATTAACTCAACGGGACAAGTCCTTGTCTAGAAGCTAAAAGTCTGCCAGCTAGCCAAGAAATTCCCTGCTATATATATAACTAGAATGCTCATTGTCCTCTTAACACGAGCCCGCCACTCTTTTACCATTCTGAGCAAAATTAATCCGGTCCATACCCTCCATATTTCTTCAACAGCCATTTTAATATTATTATCACATCTTCGCGTAAAGCCTATCGAGTGGTGTTGTCTCTTTAAATGTTTTTCATCAAACTTTTTATTGGTAATTACTATAATACACTATAAATGGCTTCATCGTAACTGCCTCACACGTATTTTATTCTTCCTCCTCATATCGACGTTTTATATAATTACATATGGCGAGTGGAAATATATTTTCATAATTACGTTCCTACTCCAGTGGGATTCTGTCTTCAGCTTCACAATTGCAGCCTCAGTGCTCCCGGTGTCCATCTGGACAAGAGGCTGGTTGGGATCTACTGTCGGTTTGAAAGGTCTTTGCATGAATCAAAAGCCAACAAATAACTCAAACACTGTGAGTGACAACGTCAAAATGCCTCAAGCATTGTATGCCCGGAGTGCGTAAAATGAATCAGTATTGTGTGGCGATATCTCGCAGAAATTCTGCAAGTTTCATCTCATAAGCTGTTGAAACGATTTCCATTACATTTGGCTGTATGTTGTCTATGTACAAAAGTTGTCTAATTTGCCCCCTTTGAAGTATTACTTGACAACAGATAAATTCAAATCCCAGTGGCCGCGCAGTCTAGGGCGCAGGTCTGCGACCGTTCGCTTGCTGGGATTTGCTGTTTCGAATCCCGCCGGGGGCATGGCTGTCCGTGTCTTGTGAATGTTGTGTGTTGTCAGATAGAGGTCTCTGCGACTGGCCGATCACTCGTCCAGAGGAGTCCTACCGAGTGTATGTGTGTGTGTGTCATTGCGTGTGATCAGGTGCAATAATAACCTTCTACACCTGCAATGACTAGATAGAAGAGGTCAGACTAAGAAAAAAAGAAATAAATAAATGTGATACTTGATAGGTGAACTAGGTTATCATGTATATAATAGTCTCTTCTTCATGCTGTGTAATATTTACAAGCAGTCTACGACTGAAGGACATAAGACACAGAGAAACTAAATCCTGGGGGAGGGAAAGATAAGACATTACACTTTGACTCCGTAGTAGAGTGGAAACGACGCAGTGAACAGCCTCGCTCGACATCCACAAGGTAAGCGGAGTCGTAAAATGAAAAAAAAAATGTATGTAGTAATACTAATGAGCGTTAGCCGGTATTCACATGCCAGTAACAAACCTTTAAATAGTCCCTCTAACACAACTGTGTTTTTTCAGAAGAGCAGCTACATGTTTCAGTCACAACTAACCATCATCGGGCTGTCATACGGTATTTAGAAGAAGCCCGATGATGGTCAGTTGTGGCTGAAACATGTAGCTGCTCGTTTGAATAAATACAGTTGTGTTACAGAGACTATTTAAAGATTTGTTGTTGAATGTTCCATAGCACCAAGAGATGAATTCTATCAAATTAATGCTCACATGTCATATAATTTTATCGTGCTGGATATTTTGGCGTCCGTCCGTCCGTCTTTCCACATGGAACAACTCGGCTCCCACTGGACGAATTTTCATGCGATTTGATATTTTAGGATTTTTTCGAAAATCTGTTGAGAAAATTCAAGTTTATTAAAGTCTGGCAAAAACAACGGGTACTTTACATGAATATCTATGTAAAATGTTGATATCTCGCTGAATTCTTCTTAGAACCAGAAATGTTTCACATAAATCGAAACATACATTCTATATTCAGTAATTTGTTCCCTAAAATCCTGCCGTTTATGAGATAACGTGGAAAAATATGGTAGAGCCAGACAGACCACAGGTGACAATATAATACGGTGCAGAAAAGATGCGATTTGCATGCCGGATAAGAAAGATAACAATACATACACACACTAATAATGTTTAATATTTATTGCTTTTCCAAGACAACAATGGTTACGCGAACGCGCCTCAAAGTTACGTTATACGTACGTTACTGTCTGGCAGATTTTTAGAATGCACTTTTTAAAACTTACGTACAATATTACTTACTTCAGTAAATGTTTAAGGCAAGCGTTTCATAAGTTACCGAAAATATGAAAATCTTTGTAATTACGTTTCGTTTGTAATCACATTTTTAATAAAAGTAAAAAAATGCGTTGCATAATGTCACGTAAAATAGGTCTGTGGCCCTTTTCTTTTATGCGTAAATTAGTGCATCAAACTACTAATAGATTATTATGGACTCAGTTGCATAAAGAAATTCAGTTATTATCCTTTTGACAGTTAATACTAAGGGTATCGTTTACTGTCCATGACGTGACTATCTCTGCAACCCTGAATTAGCCAGGAACAGTTAATTGGGCCCATTCTAATGAATGTTTTTTTCCCCCCAATGGCTCGGCAGCCCCTTGGGGGCCTAGGCCGCCTCATTTTTCGAGGCTTCACGATCACACAATTTAGACACACCACACTCGGTAGGACTCCTCTGGACGAGGGACCAGCCCGTCGCAGAGACCTCTACCTGACAACACACAACACTCACAAGAGACAGACATCTATGCCCCGGTGGGATTCGAACCCACAATCCTAGTAAGCGAGCGGGCCGCAGACCCACGCCTTAGACCGCACGGCCACTGGGATCGGCAATAAATACTTTGCCGACCCCTTCTTATTAAAGTGTTAACAAATTGTGCCTGTTGTGCGTGTTGCAGCCATGCCCAGAGTCAGGGGAGTTTCGGGAACAGCAGTGCGCGGCATACAATGACGTACCGTATGAGGGCGAGGCGCTGACATGGACGACGCACCAAGACGACAGCGAGCCCTGTGCGCTGACGTGCCGCGGCCGTCCCGTTGATGAACCACTAACACAGGAGGAGCCCATTGTAGTACAACTGGCCCCAAAGGTTCAAGACGGGACGCGCTGTAGACCAGGCAGTCTGGACATGTGCATCGATGGCAAGTGTCAGGTGAGTGCAGCGCTTTTTGTTTTGTATTCGTGTGGAACGTATGTCTCTCGCGTTTACCTTTATTGTCCGACATTTAACCCCGAATGCAGCCGCTGATAACCGGAGTTATTTTCGCTTTAATTGTCCATGCCTGCACCTGGGCGGGACAGGATTGTCCTTTTCCCCCTGAAGAGTTACATTTTACAGGATATGGGCGGCCCGTTTGGCCGATAAAAGTTAAGTGAGGAATGGATATGATCTTGTGGAATGTGGCGCCCTCTAGTGTTGTTGTGTATAGATAATCAACGTTTCTGAGGAAGTATTTGCCTCCTACTTGAATGCAGAATTATACCATGAAGATGGAGGAACTTATACTTTCGACATACCGGCATCTACCAAGTACATGTCGTCGCCGAACAGGTTGGCTTAACAGAAACTCTCTAGACTTTTATTCGAGTGGGGGGGGGGGGGGGGGTACGCGATTCGAATTTTTACCGAGACACCGGACTCCCTGAATGAGGATTTTATGATCTTTGTCACACCCTGCACGTAAATGATGCCTGATTCCTACCACGATTAGGCCACGTCTGTATCCTTCCAAATCATTTCAACTTTATCATTCATCAGTCACCATTATCATTCGACACTATAAAGTCGCCGATACTGAAAGCGCTTTGAAATGAAGCAGAAACATGCATATACGGAGCCCCATTCCGGAAGAGTTTAGTATTCATGTATTGAGGGCTTTGGAGAGAGCATTCTGAAGGTGTTGCGTCACACGATGTCGGTACTCGAAAGCCATCTGTGTTAAATTAGTGCTTTTGTGAAACAGCGCACATGATTTGTACGATTTCGTGTCACATTTAGATAGTGGGAAGCACAATTCCCTGTATTCTAGGCTGGTTGCGTTGTGACTAGTCACAATGCAACCAGCCGGTGAAGCACACAAGGCACAACACGTAACAACATAACACAGAAAGCTGCAACAACTTGTGATACTGCATACAAGACCGGACTGCCACTAATTTTTAAATATAACAACGTATATGTAATTTTAATTTTAACCATTTATGTAACAAATTCCCTAGGAATTTATAGTTGAATCCATTGGGAACCAAAGTTTTATTTGTTTTCCTCTTAAGTGGATGTACCAAGCTTTTTAAAACAGATGTATAGTCTATGTTAAAGTACTTTGACCCCCTGAAGATGGCATTAACAGGCCGAAACATATGTAGGGTGAATGACATGATTATAAAAATATAGTGCATATGTTGGTATAATAAAACTTTTAACAATTCCCTGTATTCCAGGCCAATCAGTTAGAAGAATTCCAAAAACTGAGACCGTCACGTAAAATAGAGATTAGCGTGGGATCAATAATTTTATATATTGCATGGTTTTAGAGGGAAATACAGGGATGTTAAAGCTAACATGAAAGTTGGTATTAAGATAAAATCCCTGTTACGTTTATATACTTGAGAAAGCAAGTTACAAAATTTATGAATTTTCGTGGCGTTATGTGTTCGGATTATGATCTTATACTTTGTAACACCATGTAATGTTGTGGAGGTATAATATCCTCCTTGGGGTAACATGCTGTCCTCCATTTTCAGGAAACGTTCGTAACCGCCTACTTACGAGGTCTGTTGAAGAAGTAAGGTTTCCTAGACTTTTAATTTTTGTTAATCCAGCTTTTTAATTTTCTACAGAAGCTAGCAATTGTGGTAGTGGTAACACGCAACAGACAATTTTTGGGCCGCTGAAGAGACATTCAGGTGACCGCCATTTCCACAGTAATGAGGAAGTGGAAATTGTTGTTTGGGAGTGGCTTCCAATGCAAAAGGACGATTTCTACTGTCACAGAATTTTGTAAACTCCAGCCAAGCTGGAGAAATGCATGAGTATGTTTGAGAATTATGCAGAAAAATAATGACATTTCAGTGGAATAACTTCGTAATGATTTTTATGTTAATTTTTATAATGCAGAGGGCCTTGCTTGTTGCACGGTATCACAACACACAAGACCAAAAGTTTAGAAATAAATTCTCGCTTTATTATATTATTTTTAAGTTACTGTTTTCTTATTACTGCTCCTTTATGAAAGAGTAAAACTCGTATATTCAGCGGTCGGATTTTGAGTTTGATTAGTTTTCTGACAGAAGGGCAGTGCATTCCTAGTCAACTTTCCAAACTTTCTTTCTCCCAAGTCTCTACATTTGACTGCAATTCTTGTAGGGGCGCTTACAGATGTTATATAGGTAATGAATAAGGAACTGAAGCGATCGGAAAAAATACTTGTAACGTAGTTGGGAGTCTAATCCCACATTCATCAGAAAGAGCTTGTACAAGACACATAAATCTCTGTCCTAGTGTAGAACTTCCCAGTTGGTGTATTTATCAAGTGTACATTTCAGTAACTCGTCCGTCACACTCAACAAGCTGTATTATCTGTAAGATTACTGCGAATACCGGAAAGTACATATATGTACTTTCTGCACGAAAACCTATCAAGACAGTTTGCATGACGACTGCTAACAAAACATAGTGGGTGATGCCTGTAGCATGGTTATGTTTTATAGTAGTTCTGCCTGTATACATTACTGAAACCTTTACAGTTGACTCTGTATCTCACTTTTTAAACTACTTTTTAAAATTATTTCTAAACCATATCTTTAGTGTTTATAACAACACTGGTATTTTTAAAATTCACTTCAAGTTTTAACATATTGCTTAGGTTATATATATATATATATATATACCTACTGTTTTATACAGGGCATACACAAAAGAATGTGCGGTTTCAAAAGTGAATACTGTTGATACCACACCATTCTTTTGTGTATGCCCTGTATATATTTTTAATGTATTCACGATGTAACGGGCAGATCTCCTTCATATAACATACAGGTTTTCCATTTTTATAGTTTTTGTTAATGGCCTCATGATGGCTGTTTACTGAACCGAAAACATATGCTAAGAAAAACGTGTATAATACAGCTTGTAGAGTGTGACTGACGAAACAATGAAATGTACAGCTAAATCTCCGTCGTTATGGACCAGTAACAGGCCTGTATGTCATGCAGCAGGAGGAGACGGAAGAGAGAGTTTTTTTTGTGGTGAAGACCCCGCAGCAGAAGCTACGGACGCACCGCAGCCTTAAGGCTTATTCTGCAACCCTGTGATGAAGATGAAGATAAAGATCAGTTTTTTAATTTTTTCCGTGTAGTGGAGCACCGGTGGAATGAAATTCACAGGGGAAACGTGAAGTACTCGGGGAAAAGCCTGTCCTAGTGCCACTTTGTCTACCACAAATCCCACATGGACGGACCCCAGTATCGAACCCGGGCCTCCGCGGTGAGAGGCCGGCGACTAACCGCCTGAGCCATGGCACGGCTAAGAGAGAGTTACGTGTGTAAGTCTTCGGGACGTATTATGAGCTGTTGTGATTTTGATACTTCGGAAAGCACCGTATTAACTTGCGCAGTATTTGCCCCTCAACTTACAAGTATAACACGTGCTATTTGAGCCACAGATATGTCCTAACTAATAACCATGCGGTTTGGGGGAACGAGATTTGGAATAGTTAAGACGGTTGAGTTAGGCATGTGCTCATAGTTCAACAGTCAGGCGCCTTCACTCGTTTTTGTTTAATTAAAATATCTACAAAGTATGACGTATGGTAAATTTGTATTAGGTTAATTGGGGAGTGGATTTACAGCTCCACACATATTTAACCACGGCACTAGATACAGGTGAAATATTGTACCTTTGCGGGGACGGGCTTTCAGTACACCGGTAATTGAACACCACGCCATGAGACATGTAAAGAAGTGGAGGTAAAGCTCCACGCATTCTTTATATCAGCAATAGGTGACGGTGCAGCTGGTCATGGTGGTCAGTCACTTTACCCACCGTTGGAAATATAACGGCATCTGTTGCTCAAGAACCTGGGTGGCCCACAGAAGTAGCTTGGACACGGTGGCAAACAGAGAAATTATTTCCCCTGCCG
Organism: Reticulitermes speratus; assembly: GCA_021186555.1. Classification (NCBI taxonomy): domain Eukaryota; kingdom Metazoa; phylum Arthropoda; class Insecta; order Blattodea; family Rhinotermitidae; genus Reticulitermes; species Reticulitermes speratus. The sequence goes on from JAJKFL010000014.1 coordinate 8,074,371, forward strand.
GAAATATAACCAGGTCGTAGCAGTAATAAACCCGACTGAGGTATACCAGTTGCCTAAGTAATTGGCCACCTGCTGTTGGGCTTCATATGACTGGAACATCAAGCAGTAACAAGAACATGTTTCAGGAGCATTCAGATCGCAGTAGGAAGTCTGGTTCATCTTAATAAGATTGATGTGGAAGATGGAGATCATTATCAGATAAAATCTCAAACTGTTTTGAAACTGTGGCAAGATTGATGATAATGCGGACATGAATAAGGGTTTACGATAGTGTTATCGTTAGATATACAGGCTTTATCCGAACAAAATGCCTGACAACACATAACACTCACAAGCAGATATCCATGCCCCAACGGGATTCAAACCCGCAGTCCCAGCAAGCGAGCAGCCGCAGACCCATACCTTGGACCAGTGGTATTCAACCTGGGGTACGCGTACCTCCGGGGGTACGCGAAGACATCTTATGGGGTACGTAAAATTAAAAAAAATAAATATATTATTTCATGATAAACACTGAATAATCAGGACCAGATTTAGGGTTGCCACAAGAGACCCGGACGTAAGGACATGCGATTTGGGAGCGCCACTTCTCTCTCTCTCTCTCTCCTTTATGCGATTCTTATCTGGGCGGCTAGTTTCATTTTATTCCACATAGTGCATATAATTTTGCTTTGATAAAATACCTTTGTTCCTTTCTTAATTTTTATATGATAGGCAATAATATATTTGTTATTTAATAGCTTGATTCTCCTTTTTCTCATTTAAAACTTGTTACTTAATATTTTTAATATTTAATAATTTTTTGGATGTAATTTATTTAACTTATCTTAGATGTAGATTATAGACTGTGTATTACTTGAATTATGCACCAACAACTTTGGGGGTACAAAGTCGAAGAGAAATTTATCTGGGGGTACGCGAACGAAAAAGGTTTGAATACTACTGCCTTAGACCGCTCGACCACAGGTATCGTCCTTTCAAACGTTATAGCACTAATTCATTCACTGCAGCCTGAAGTTTCTTACTCTGTTTCGGGATGTTCCTTGTGTTCCAGCGTGTGGGTTGTGACCTGAAGATAGGCTCCATGAAGAAAGTGGATGGATGCGGTGTGTGTGGTGGCGACGGGCAGTCCTGTGCACAGCCACTGTACCACTGGGAGGAGGCTGCCATGTCGCTCTGTTCTGCGACTTGCGGAGGAGGTTAGTACTACACACGCACATACACGCGTATACACATTTGTGTGTGTAGGCCATGTACTCCGATTTATACGTCTTTGCTTTACGAGTCTTCCTATTTACGTGAATTTTCATCCCGAGGAACATTTCCTGTTTTACGAGTCCCGTCTCATTGTGAGTCCTTCCTGAGTTCTGTATGTGCGTCAAAATTTTGTTATGTCTCTGTAATTCCCACGGCTACCCTCAACAGTCGCCACGTTTTATCCGAAAGTTACAAGTTTTTGTGAACCCAATACGATTTTCGTTTTAGTAACCTACAGACCAGAAGTGGAAACCGGGATAGTGTAGTCAGTATAGTGATTAGGCTATAGGCTGGACGATCCGGGGTTAGAATCCCGGCAGCGGCAAGAGATTTCTTCTCCAAAACGTCCTTACCTCCAAAGACCCAGCTTCCTATTCAAACTTGTCCTTTCCCGGGTAAATCGGCCGGGGCGTGAAGTTGACCACTCACCTCCGTCTAGTGCGGAGATTAAGAATGAGTAGAGCTATACCTCTACTCCCCCTATATGTCTTCGTGGCATGGACAGGGACAATTACACCTTTTCCTTTACAGACCAGGAGAAATTGTTAACCCTTTGTGAAACTACGACTCAAAATCTTCTGTTCAGGGTATAAATTTATGTTAACAATGGTCACGGCATTTAACCCTTTGAAGACTAAAATTCATCTGCATTATATATAGCAAGATCCAGTTCGTACCTCACAGAGAACACTGTGCTTCTCTTCGAAAGAATGATCAGGGAGTGATGTTTAGGGAGGTAATGTTATTTATTGCGAGAATCATATGGAACTCATAAATACACTGTGTGGGAACAGTGCGGAGTGATCGATGTGAAACTTAGCGGTGAGTATAGTAAACACTAGGCTTTAAAGGGTAAAGACGTACCTTCTTATCTGACCTTAATATAACGTGCTATATTCACTAAGCCTGTCGTTCAAAATAAGACTTCAAGAACGTAACTCATATTTTCACGCCTTACTTTCGGACAAATGCAGGACTGTCATAAATATGGACCTTTATGCTGTGTATTTTACTCAGGACATGTGTTCTGAACTTCCGGAGATGAAACATGCAGACATACAATGTGACGCTTTCATTTCGTGCGCCCCAAAAATTCACATATTAGGTTAATGTGTGCAAATGTCAAAAATGTGTTTAAATACTCGTATAACACATGTAAAAGCACGGATTATGTTTTGAAGAGAAGCCTGTTCGATGTTTCTTAGTTTCGCATACACCCTATAAAAGTAAAATTTTGTTTTTAACAGAGAGACAAATGTAGAACACAATTAACTGAAATGTCGATATAGGATGTATTTGATTGGGGTGTTAAAGTTATATGGGAGAGAGAGAGAGAGAAACCTGCGTCTGTCTGTGTATGTCTGTATGTGCTTGCGTGCGTGCCAGCCATAAGATATGAAATAAATTTTCATTGGATAGAATTTCGAGACAGCTTTCCAAAAGATTCTGAATTACAACCTAAAAATAGGAATGAAATCGAAAGAGGCCTGTAGCTTATTCCTTAACCCATTGAAGTGTAAAGAAAGGGCTGGAGTTGGGCATGTAAGAAAGTAGCTTAACAAGGAAAGTCATGGGAGTAACTGGTGACGCTGTATCGCGTGCAAGGCGTTGGGGGAAGGGCATATCTTTTAACCTTCTAAAATTATGATGCTTTTCTCCCCCACCCCCTACCCTTGCATAATAAAGTGTTAGTCTCTATCATTTTCCGAAGACATCTCATATATTCTTATTTCTCACCTCTCTCTGTCTCTCATGAGGCGTGAATGGGTTAAAATAAAGCACAAGCCTCTTTCAAGCATGAAATATAATATGTATATGTATAATATATTTCATTACAAGAACAATGAATGATTATTCTTATAAACGACCTTAACCGACTGGTCTATGTAACAGAAGCAAGATATTTTCTGTGAGTCAAGGCGAAATATTTGAATGTTACTCACATAGTATGTAATAACATTTAAAGATTACATACTTATTATATATTACTTAAATAACGTTTAAAGATTCCGCCTTGTCTCAGAAAATGTCTTGTGTCTGTTACATAGACCAGTCGGTTAAGGCTGTTTATGAAAACAATCGCTTCTTGTTCCTGTAATCGTAAGAAACACATATACGAAAACTTTGTACAAAAGGCGTGGTTACTGAATGTTCTTACTTTTCGTATATGTAGTTATCACTATGATTTAAAATGATTAAAAGGACGAGAAGTGGGAGTTGACGGAATAGCCTAATTTTCCGCCGTAAGGATTACTGATCACATTGGATTTCACGTAAAGTAAGTCTGCAGCTTGCTTCTGAATGATACATGTTCCGTTTAGTAAGGCCTTGGAATGTTGCAGATACACCGACTTCTTCTTCTTCTTGTTTGTTCTGCAGAGATGTTTCTGTCGTAATACGCTTCAGCAATTCTTATCTGGCGGCCTTCCAGGCCTCACACCCCCTTGAAATTAGCAGCGTCCCCACCGCCACAATTTTGTGGAGGGTTCTCGCTGTCTTTAGCAGTGGTTTTTGCTGACCGACCAGATTTCTCATACTGAATAAAATGATACTATCTATATATATGAAAATCTAAGGGTTGAAGTACTGTCCGTATTCTGTCCCAGCCCGACGACACTGCATGTTAATTTCGTGCAGGTGTTCAGGATCTGAACACCTGTAGCTAGAGTGGGTGATCAGGAAGATGTCCATTAACTTCAGGTAGGAAGTTTTATGAGGAACTGTAAGAAAGAGAAGTATGATTGAATAGTAGGAGAATAGTCAAAAGAGAACGTCATTAAATAAACCAAGGCTAGAATAAACAAAGAACTCCCTAGGATGAAGATTAGTGTTTTCTTGGATGTGAAACCTTGTAATCTGATAACTCATTACCAAACTGTATTTCGACCAACAGGTCTGACCCCCCAGAAAATGTGGGACCCGCGACTCAAGACCCCTGATCTTGGGAATAATCTCTTACCTCTGTACTAAGCCTCTCTCTCTCACCCTCTCTCTCTCTCTCTCTCACACACTGTCTTCTACTGTCTGCCCGTTTGCACCTTACACTGTTGCCGAAAGACATAATTTTGTACTGCAAAGTAAACCAATCAATGTGAGCACAATCTGGCAAAGCCCCTTGCCCTTGAAAATTAAATTTTTCTGGGATATGATTCCATGTTTATTGGTAATTTGTTACCGTCATTTCGAATGAGCTTTCTGCCTCCATTTTCAGGGCACCCGAAGTCTATATTGTACAGAATACCAAAGGACACGGCGTCGTATCCCGGAACACTGTGAGACCATTCAGCCTTACAGTAGTCACTTATCTGCATAAAAAACTGGCGGAGAGATTTTCGGAGCTGCGAAAACGAAGGCAGTGCGTAGATACACGGCGACATATCCCATAAGATAAATTCTCACATTCGCTGTCGCAGGAACCTATAAACTCTTATCTTGAATCATTCTTGTTTCGTGTGTTGCTATTTTAATGCAAGGGTTTTCTCATTTTTCTTTTATTTCAGGGTATAAAATGTCCCGGCCGGTTTGTGTCAACCAGGTCACGGGCATAGAAGCTGACGAGGCTCTGTGTAACGCTTCTCAGCGTCCTGAGCCCAAAGTTGTGGAGTGCAACACTCATCGTTGTCCAGCCAAGTAAGTGACAGTGACGTGTGTGTCGTAATTACATATAAGTCATGCTTATACATGTCACGGGGCCACGCGGTGGCGCAGTTGGTTGAGGCACTGCGCTAGAAGCCGGAACGTCGCGGGTTCGATTCCCGATGGTGTGATTGGAAGTTTTCATTGACATAATCGTTTCAGTCGCACTATGGCCCTGGGGTCGACTCAGCCTCTAACAGAAATGAGTACCAGGAATATTTCCTGGGGTGTAAAGGCGGCCGGTGCGTAGGGCTGACAACTTTACCACCTTCATGTGCCGATTGTCTAGAAATCTGGGGGCCTCAATCTCCTGGGACCCTAAGGGCCTGTCCAGGCCTGTAATGGGATTGCTTTACTTTACCTTACATGTCAGGGGTAACTGCCGTTGCAAGCCGTGGTCCTTTAACTTTGTTCCTGCTGAAGTACAACTTATGTGTTCATGAATATTAAGTGTTCAGGGATGTGTTGCCGTGTCGTCTGGTAACAACATGACAACGCGTTGCTGGATCGTTTTACTGTCTTAAGGTTTGTGGGTTTTTGACGCTGAAGATGAAGACACTGAAATTCTTTGAAACATAGTAATTGTATACCATCCGACACGGCTTAACTTCTCAGAAGACTTGAACCTTCAATGGGTCTTATGTTTGAATTATTACCTAACAGGATAAAAACACTGTAGAACACCCGGTATTTGCAGGCTTTCTTATTTGACAATTTTAAGCCCTTTTATTTTCAGATTAGACCTTGCCATGCTATAAATGAGATTTTTTGATTAGGATCAACAGCGTCCTGTGCTGTGTATGGGTTTGGTGATTAAAATACTTCTTAAGGGGCGCTTCTTCCACCATTTCTTTATTAAGTGGAATCGTTTGTCTCGAGAAAGGTGTTGCAGTGGTGACGCTTTGTGTTCGTATTTTTGGATGTTCTTGGTTCAAGTCTCGTCCAGCTACTGACAGAGAATTTCTTTTGTTCTTATCAATATCTTCAGGCGATTGCCTTTAAGCCCAGTGGTTACTATATATAGCACCAGGTTTAACACCCAGAAATTCTACATTCTGCCCACCGAATGTTTTTATGTGTTTTGTTTGGGTCTCAAAAAGACAGCAATTATTTATTTACTGATTGGGTTTTATAACGGAGACGGATTGTGTTTACTGGGCGGTACGAGCTTAGTGTGTGGGCCGGATAGCGTAGTCGGTATAGCGACTCGCTACGGGCTGGACCGTCCGGGGTTCGAATCCCGGTGGGGGCGAGATTTTTCTCAGCCGTCCAGACCGGCCCTGGGGCCCACCCACCTCCTATGCAATGGGTACCGGGTCTTTACCGGGGGTAAAGCGGTCAGAGAGTGGAGATGACCACCCACCCCCATCTAGTGCCGAGGTTAAAGAAAGAGTAGAGCTATACCTCTAGTACCCCTGTGGGCCTTCATGGCCTGTTCTAGGAGAACTTTACTTTTACGAGCTTAGTGTATATAACTCGGTATATCTTTCGTTTTTAAAGGGTTAAAGGAGACCTTCATATGAATGATTAGAGCGTGGAGGCAATGTGAAATGGATCCCATCACCTCTGATTTACACTTTTCATTCCGAATATTTTTGGAGCTTTCTGAAGGACGATTTTTATGCCCCCACTCGTCTCCGACGACGCTGGATGATCCACCACATGCATCTGGAAGGCACTTGCAAAAATACTAATTACCAAAATAGTTTTGCTCAGCCGGATCTGAAAGAAGGTGTTGTTTCCAGTAAAATGTGTATATTAAACGGACACTTGCAGCGTGCTGGCTGTTGATAGTTTAGTGCTGCTTAAGACGTTCACCGTAGTACATTAGCGGCTGTTTGTCGCACTGTGAAGAAAACTTCTGCTGGTCTGATTGAATGTACCAACCTACGAAGTATGAAATTCATGTAAATAATTTTTAAAACCTAATTCCTACCTTCACAGAAAATATATTACATCATTATTACAAAGCTCTGTCCTTTAATTGCATTTAGGGAAATTATCGCTATTTATTCTAAGTGCCATATGACGCCTACACACATTATGTGGGCAAAATGTAGAGACCTTAATCTTTTATTTTTTATTTTACGACGCAGTCCATATCTCAGAACATACCGGTGTAAATCTAGAAGGAGTGTATTTTGAAGAGTGACAATTTTGCTTAATATCTCCATTTTTTTAGTTTTTGCAATTTTTGTCCTAAATTTTCCACACACCCCCGTGTTATGCCTAACCACCTAAATTATGGTGTAATTTTTATAGCATATATAATATTTATAAATGTGGTCGCGAGCCGCATAACACAAGCTGGCGGGCCGCGGGTTGGACACCCCTGATATAGACGGTGTCCCGGTCAAGATTCGAACGTCGCCCCTTCCGAGTACAGTTCTAGAGCGATGTAACTCTGTGTTTTGCAGGTGGGTAGCGGACGACTGGGGCCCATGCTCTGTCACGTGTGCAGGAGGCACCAGGTTTCGACACGTACACTGTGCAGAGGAGGCCAACGGGACGAGGTCAAAGGTAAGTTGCAGCCAACTCGCACAGATGGTCTTCAGCTCGGGAGATGCAGAAGCATGTGAGTGTTAGTGAGGTGGAATTGTATGTTCGACAGACGAGTGTGCTGCGTATGTACGCACTGCTTAACAATTCCGACGCATCTGTCTCCTTTCTTTCTTTCGAAAATCGTGTGAGACTAAAGAAGATATATACTGGACATAAATGTGTGTTTCATTTTTTTCTGCAGCCTTGTTAAGGTAGCAAATCTTTTTCGCTCTGAGGGAGCTACGCACGAGATACGCACGAAAACGCGTATGGGTCTTCACGCAGAAAGTCTGTTACTCTTGTACGATTAGAACCAGATACAAACATGTCGGCAGATCTTACCAGAATTCCCAATATCAATTTTTAATGGCAGCAGAGTAGTGTAGTCGGTATAGTGAAGTTACGGGACGGACGTTGCGGGGTTCGAACCCCGAAGGGGACGAGATGTTCCGTGTCTATCCAGAACGGACGTCGCATCCGTTCTGGATAGACACGCCCACCCAACCGCTTGTGCGTTTGGTACCGGTCTCTTTCCCGGGGGTAAAGCGGCCCGGGCGTGACGTGGACTACCCATCCCCATCTACCACCGAGTTTAGGCATGGATAGAGCTATTACTCTGCTACTCCTTCTGTGGCTTCAATGGTATCTTACTGGGAGACCTTTGTCCTTTACCTATCAAATTTTAATGAAAATTCCTTTAGCTCTTCTGGAGTTGTTAATTGCGACGAGATAAATGTAAAGAGACATGGCGACGGTAATAGGCCAATTCCTGCAAACCTTGCTTGAAAACGTCCAGAAATCAATTATTCACAGATTTATGTTAACCTATCCCGGTAGCCGCGCGGTCTAAGGCGTGGGTCTGCGGCCGCTCGCTTACTGGTATTGCGGTTTCGAATTCCGCCTGAGCATGGTTGGCTGTCTCTTGTGAGTGTTGTGTGTTGTCAGCTAGAGGTCTCTGCGACGGGCCGATCCCTTGCCCAGAGAAGTCCTACCACTGTGTATGTGTCATTGAGTGTGATCAGGTGTAATAATAACCGTCAACACTTGCAGTGAGTAGGTAGAAGAGGCCGGACTAAAGAAACAGAAATCATGTTAATTAGAAAACGAGTTTGTTACCGGTACAGTTAAGTTAATTCCGTAATTTTGAAATTATAGTAATCATTCTTAGAATTTAAACGTACATTCTCCCTTCTTTCCGAAAGAAACTCGAAAATTTTCAATAAATGCTCCTGACAAGTTAGATGAAAACAATAACCCGACACAAGTTTTCGTTATGGATTTTCTTAAAATATTTCTTGTTAGTTCTAGTAACATTAAATGTTTCCTAGATACGAGTACATTTGAGTTTTAAACTAGACTTCGTACTTGCACTGAATCATATTACCAATTCTCCACATATCCATCTACATTGTCATTCAGCAATCCGCCAATATTATGTCACAGAGTGTAGCAGTATGTTAGGCATAGCCTGTATCAGTACCCCAGGAACGTATTCCTGAGGTCATTGCCAGTCGGAAATATTATCTGATAGTGATGAGGTTCTCAGGATTTACATAAAGCATCTTAATATATACAGGATCAGTACGTATATGTGGTGTGTGTATGTATGTGTGTACGTACGTACGTACGTATGTATGTATGTATGTATGTATGTATGTATGTATGCGTGTATATATTATATGTGTGTATGTGTGTGTATGTATGTATATCTATATATGTGTATGTATATTATATATGTATGTATGAATGTGTGTATGTATATATTATATATGTATGTATGTAGTATGTATGTTATTATGTATGTAATGGTGTATTATATTATATGTGTGTATGTGTGTGTATGTATGTATATCTATATATATGTGTGTATGTTAAATATTATATATATGTATGTATGAATGTGTGTATGTATATTATATATGTATATATGTATATGTATGTATGTAGGTATGTTTGCGCTCACAGAGGACATAATTACTTTTTTTTTACATTGTTCACACGGTGCACTGTCGATAATCAAATTACAAAATATTCAGCCCAACAAAATGCAATATCTAATATCTAAAAACAATAAGTGTATTTTTATTGCACTGAATATTGTGTAACACAGTTACGCTTAGTGTCTGACAGATGGTGTTAATTTTCAAATCGCCTTGCTACATAATCGATGACACACGTATAAATATTCGTATCATTTGTATACGTATCGCTATATACATGAATGCGTTTCTGTGTATATGGGTTTATGCTTTTTGCTGTACATTGTAACCGTATGTTTTGAGGGATATTTTCTTAATTTGTTGTAACGTAAAAAGTGGGCTGATAGATTTATGGGTAAAGGAAAGACTAGAAGTTGGGCAAATACAAGAGACGGGAAAGGAATACGGGATAAAGAATGGAAGGAGATAGAGGCACGGAAGTTTGTAAACTTCGCGATGCAAATCCTTTAGTTTAACCGGGCATGCCGCTGATTGGTCTGCTAGACAACAGAACGTCCACAGCGCGAAGTATTTGCACCCACACACCGTCTTGTACGAATACTTAACGTACATTCGATTACAGGACATACTGATACTTACGGGAAACTGACTGGACAGGGTGAGATGTGACGATCGAACCGCGTGTACAGATGTGGTTTACGCAATTGTCTATCTACCGGACGGAGGTATGTCTCAGGAGGACAGCGACAATTATAAGACTTAGGCACGTCAGATGTATTTGTAAATATTTCAGGAATATATATGAGAAAACCGCGGTGGTGCAGTTGGTTGAGGCACTGCGCTACAAGCCGGAACGTCGCGGGTTCGATTCCGATGGTGTTACTGGAATTTTTCATTGACATAATCGTTTCGGTCGCACTATGGCCCTGGGGTCGACTCAGCCTCTAAAAAAATGAGTACCAGGAATCTTTCCTGGGGGGTAAAGGCGGCTGGTGCGTAGGGCTGACGACCTTACCACATTCATGTGCCGATTGTCTAGAAATCTGGGAGCCTCAACCTCCTGGAAACCCAAGGGCCTGTCCAGGACTGTAATGGGATTGCTTTACCTTTTATATGAGAAAAAGCCCGCTTCTACTTCCGTAAAATACACGTGTCATAAACCTTGCTTCAGAAAGAACTATTTACACAGTCCGTAGTATGCACGACAGTTTATATGAATTTTGGTGTACAAAGTAGCCGCGGTAACGTTAGCTTCTTACGTCATTGGGTTCTGACATATTTCTGAACATGTATTTTTTCCAGGATTTCATAACGATGATTTTTCATGTTATAGTGTTCTGAGCTGAGACACCATGTATTCTTGTGGGTAGTTACCAACTTTTGGATAAAAATGCCACCATTCTTTTCAGGGCCGAAGTGGATAGAGCTAGTATGCGGTTAGGTTAGAGGTCTGTGAACAGGTTTCCTGGTTTCTCACAGTTCGTGTTCGCTGCTTCTATTGGCTCGGACCAGTTTCCAATTTCCCTTCCCCTCTCACACATCGACCACCTTCCTTGTAACCTGACGCAGAACCTAACCGCATTCTAATCCTACTGTCTTTGACCCTGAAGATGGAGGCAGCGTATTCCTCCAAAACAGTGACATCTACGTACAAGACTGAAATCATAAGTCACAACCCAGAAGACCACGACCCACATTTTAAGTGAGCCCTATGTTATTCTGTCTTGTAGTTCGTACTCTTCCCTCAAATTAAGCAACACTTTTCACACTTATAAAAAAAAACAATAATTATTCTTTATTTTTATGCCGCTTTCTTTTTATGGAATTAATGCATTCGTACGAGATTGTCGTGTTCTCTGTGTGTGTTCGTCCTTTGTGTGTTCCCCCGCCCTTCCAGCGCTCCGTTTCATCTTTCGAACCAACTAATTTCCACCAAATTTGGCATGAAAGTTGTGTAATTGGAGGTCATATAAACCTCGAATGCTTAACCCACAGATCGGGATAATAATATGCTGCAAGTGCGAACTTCAGTGGTGCGAGCGCCATTGTCGACAGATAATTTACGGCCTGCAGATGGTTTTCAGTAATAGGTTTTAGAAAGTTACGGAGCTGTATATCTCTACGCCAGTGCTTGGGAAAGTTTACTGTCCGGTAGCCATATGTAAGCCCTGTCTTGTCTGTTTCTGGTAGAGGAGATGGTAAGCCTAAGGTAAGTCTGACGTTGTGATACGCTGTCTTTATCTCTCTAATACCGAAACTTTTAAAAGTTACTGCCCTGATATAATGTAGGAGCTGCTGAGTGCTCATGTGTTTCCATTAAATTTGTATTTCGAAAGAGAAAGTGTTATAAATTGGTTTCTTGTAGCTACAACTTGTTACATTCAACATGCGTGAAATTACTAACAGTTTAAAATAATCGACGTGGTTTCGTAATATCTTAGAGATTCGGAAATCTCGTAAGTGATTTGAGCTGCACAGAAAGGGATGTATTGCTAGGTATATAAGATCTTGTAGGATGAGGGTGGGTTTCAGAAGGGCGGTTTAATGGGCAAGAAGATTAATGCAGGCAAGCAGGCAGCTCCCTTAATGGAGTTAGACATGCAAAGGAGAGCAATCGGTGAAGAGGGTGGAGGGGATGGTTCAAGAGTCCTGAATGGCTCAGATCCTTTATTGTGTTGACGGTAATTAATTGGAGTGGAGCTATGTGGTTTACTCAGTGAAATTTAAATAACAGGCTCGCATTCAACCCTTCGACCTCTAATAACAGCCACATGAGTGAGGGATGTCCCCTTTGTGTGTCCTTGTTTGTCAGGTCAAAGTTCAGCACTTGAATATCCTGCCTGCTCGCTCAATCACTTCGGCTTTATTATGCTCTGATTCAACGGGATGAAAAGTAGGATCAATCTTCAATGTAATTCGTAGGTGAGTGTATAGCGGTTGATCGCATTTGTTAGGCGCGTCATTTTTAAGTTATTTTACGTCACAGAATTGCGGTTTTCGAAAGCTTTTATAAAGAAGCCTCTAAAACTGGCGAATTGTCAACTGGGTTTTAACAATTTCCATCAACAGCGGGAGGAAATCTTGCCTAGAACTTATGGTCATTTTTCTCAGACATTATTTGGTACTTTAAAAAGCTGAATCAAAGAAATATGCCGCACCACCTTTCAGATTTATAAATTAAAGTAGAGCGTTGTTTTGTTTGCTCGATGTATTCAGCTGTGTTGTCTATAGATATAAATGATCACCAGTCTGAAATCATTTTACGCAGCTATTTAATTGACGTGTGCATTATCAGGTCGTATTTGGCAACTGACACATACTGTGACAGCATATTGCATTTTTTTCTGCCTTTTGTTTTGTGAAGGGCCCCGCAGCAGATGCTCTCTCAGTCCAATAATGTGAAGGTGTCTTCTCAAGGTGTTGTGTCCGGTAAGAAGGCCAATAACTACCCTGGATTGCATTGGCGAAACATGTAGTCAAAGTTTATATCAATTATGCAATTAACCTGATGTTGTATATGTCAGTAAAATAACTGTGTAAATAGTGTTTCAGGTTTGTAATAATTTTATCTGAAGTAGCTCAGCATATCCAGCGTCGGATATTATGATGGTTGGTGAATGTGGAAAACAATGGGTCCTAGCCCAGTTTAAGGCCCTGTATCGGAATTGCTTTTGGCATTTTCAGAATAGCCGTCAGGACGTATCGAATAAGAAGCAGGACTCCAACCCCCTTGTCCCTGATATTCGATATTAGACATTTCGAGATGTTAAGGCCCATTAATGGCCGATCCCAGTGGCCGTGCGGTCTAAGGCGTGGGTCTTCGGCCGCTCGCTTACTAGGATCGTGGGTTCGAATCCCACCGGAGGCATGGATGTCTGTCTCTTGTGAGTGTTGTGTGATGTCAGGTAGAGGTCTCTGCGACAGCTGGTCACTCGTCCAGAGGAGTCCTACCGACTGTGATGTGTCTCAAATGTGTGTGATCGTGAAACCTCGACGAAACGAGGAGGCCCAGGCCCATATAGGGCTGTCGAGCCATAGGAAAAAAGAAAGGCCATTAATAAGGTAGTGAATCTTTCCTCCGCCTAGTATGAACCCTAAGATGAGGCATCTTCTTGTCTTAGGGCAACCACCATGCCGGAACAACACAATGGAATATCGTCATAGACGTGCGGCATACTGACTTGCGAGCTGTAAACCGCAAGGCCGCCGAAATCTGTGCAATTTTTTCAATATTTCCAAAATTTTGAAGTGTATCCTCTCTCCGATTAGCCTGAGCCGTATGCAAAAACTTAAAGAGTTACGTTCATTCAGGACGTGCCTCCTATAATATATAAAAAGTGAGCACAAATGATCTTTAGCACTAGCGTCTTCTATTGTGAATCAATCAGGCAAGATTTATCATCCGAAAATTCAGACGTGAAACTATATCGACCTGAATGTTTGACAGTTGTAGGCTGAAATCTGAATATTTTGTTGTTGTATCTTGTTGATTGCTTGCAGTAAAACATGATAATAAAAAAATGCATTTGTGCTCACCTTATTTATCAGTCATTTTGATATATGTTTGTTCTCTTGCCCTCACAAGGAAGCATTTAACTCAGTGTCCTACAGATGACACTAGTCGTCAAAAGGCCTCGACGCATCATCGGATTAAACACGTACATACTTTCTTATTTCTAATTATACAACATAATGGCTGTTTGTTTTGCTTCCGCTCACAGAAGTTGAAATAATGTAGGATGGGAGATAGCTGTAACAGAGTGATGTAAGCAATATACACCTAAACTGTTTCCATGTAAAGAGCAGGGCGGCAGGGAGGGGGAGCGGAGTGATGATAAGACGGGTTAATAAAGGGAAAAATAATGTGGCAGCAAGGAAGGTATGTTGGAAGCTGATGTAAAAAGTCAGATATTTTCCATTTAATTTTCAACGAGCTTTACACAAGTGTCGGTAGATTACGAACAATAATTTACACACGTTACATTCTTCTGTCGTCTGGCGCCGAGAATTTGTCGAAATTCGTAACTGGAAACAACTTAACCTGAGTATATGAAGTTGGTATCTCCTCGTTGGACAATTGTGACACTGCCCAATGCAGTGTGTCCATTGTTCTTCATGTTCGGCGGGTAGCGGGTAAAGGTCTCAGCGAGGAGATGGGTTACCCTGAGATTTGTTTGTTGTTTTCTCAAACCATCAAGGCACAAGCTGGCCACAACCACTTCCACATCCTTTCGAATTCTTTATTCACTAATATGCTGTTATTTGTCTCCACATAGGAAGTCTGAAGAGCTGACAGTGGTGTGAAATAAAGCCATAAATAAATTGATAAGTAAATAAGAAATTTTTGCTTAAAGAAGTCAGGCGAAGTAATTTAGGCAATTTAATCACAACGCGTCTTACTATTTAAAACGGTCTTAGTGAAAATGATCCGAAGTTTATGCCATATCCAGTGACGAATTCCGGCTTTGTGTAATTTCCACAAAAAATATAAAAGTTACACATTTTTTACGTTATTCGTACCGTACATTTTTAATTATATATATATATATGTTATGCAGACAAATGTACAGAGTATTATGTTATTTAACACAATTTTATAAAATGTTGCCCAACAAAATGTTGCTGTTGTAATTTCAACAAAAGAGCCCCTGAAGATGAGCCTTATATAGGCTAGAAACATGTTGGGCAACATTTAATAAAATTGTGTTAAATAACATAATACTCTGTACATTTGTCTGCATAACATATATATCATACATTTTTCTCAAAAGATTTGATTTCACAAAAGAAGGTTCCCCTTATCCCTTCCACATCATTTCCAATATGTTCCCCTCCACTCTTACAGCCAATACGCTGTCACAATATGAAGCGACAAGCGCTTTTGAATTGTTTACATAGGCCAGAAGCTAGAAGGGACTTCAACAATAGGAAGAGAAGGGAAAGCCTAGAGAGATTTCTTCTTTGTTTTGGGGACTTCTTTATATGGTCATTTTATGGTACGTTTTTAGTAGAACGTCAGGGACTTGCCTTGTGTAGATTCCACTCCGAATTGCAGTGGCCGAGAGGAGAAATGTGACGTAACTTTGTAGGGCGTTCTGTAGGCAGATCTCATTACGATGGCGAGACTAACTTCCCCATTACCTCTGCTGTTAATGCATTTACCAAACTGTCAGAGCATGTGTCAAAAAATGTTGTTTTAACAACTAACACTTATGTAACACAGTGTGCGTGTATAATAGAGTTTTAAACAATAAAACATGTTTATAGAAAGTAAAATGAAACGCTATAATTTAAGAAGCGGTTTGTTGTTAAATAAACTCCTGTATTAATGTCCGTGTATCCAGGATTTCGTGGAAATTTAATTAAATTTTAGCACAAGTTATCTATGCCTTTTGACGTGTTAGTTACCACAACTGTGCCCTGTTGCTAGCCTGATGTTCGCAGGGTCTACGGGTCGATTCGACGGCTTTGGATCGTCCTCCAGTGGCATAACTTTGTCCACACCAAGTTTTATCAAAATCGGTAAAGATGACGCACTGGCACTTACCTACAAGACAACATGGTTATGGCATAAGTGTATTTTTATCCTCTTCAGGAAGGGTAGGGTGTTTAAAAAATTAAGTTTCCGGCTCACAGAAAATGCAACATATTTCCATATTTTTTGTGAAAGGGCCCCGCAGCAGATGTTACGGACGCACCGCAGCCTTGAGGCTTATTGTGCAACCTTGTGATGAGGATGATTAGTTTTTTCGTTTTTCCTTGTAATGGAGCACCGGTGGAATGAAACTGAGAGGGAAAAACCGAAGTACTCGTGGAAAAACCTGTCGCAGTGCCACTTTGAGCACCACAAATCCCACATGGACTGGCCTGGGATCGAATCCGGGTCTCCGCGGTGAGAGGCCGGCGACTAACCGCCTGAGCCATGGACGGCCTAACATATCTCCGTTACAAAGACAAAGCAGTAAATTCTCTTGAGGAAATCAAGGCTGTTTTTTTACGAATTCTGCGAAACTCATAAATACATTATGTGGGGCAAAACACATAGAGTTTGTAACATTAAGGTAGGGCGTACGTAGAGTTAACACTGCGCTAGTGTTTTAACAAGAACAACATGTTTCTTGTACAGCACACACCTTGTACGCAGGTAGTTCAGTGTTAAGTGCCCTCGCATATCAGCGGAGAACCTGTGTCACTAGTGAAACCTGTCCGTCTATCCACCTGTCTGCTTTTACTCATGAAAACTCGAAAGCCGCTTAAAGAATTTTCATCCCATATAACACTAGATAAATTCGCAATAATTTTTCCAACCATTACAGTTTCGATTAAAATCAACCTAAAATAATAAGCAATTTGAATGAACCTGATATTCTGCACATACCGCGAGCCTGCTCTGCTAATTATTGGTAACAGCGAGTACGTTCATACAGTTCACACTTGAATGCGGGCCTCGGTGCAATGTAAGGACCTTGAATTCTTCACATGTTGCTGATCTCGGTGCACCGTGCGCTTATGAATGTTTTTAAGAATACTGTAAAGTTAAACCCCCTCCGTTCTGGGCTGTAGTTGGAACTGAACCGTAGCTCCATTAAAGGGTTAGTTTCGTTGTCTGTATTGGAGACTGCAGCATCGAATTATAGGGTGATTCATGAGAGTGACGGGAAGTGGTAGTGGCCTAGGCGGGACACTATCCCGCCGCTTGCCTTAAAAGGACCGCAATCTTAGCGTTACTCTCGTAATAATTTCTGATTTGTTGATGTTAATAATTGATATCAACAAATTGAGAAATTCCTATTCTGTGCTTACCGGGGCTTTTTTTCCGGGAGTAAAGCGGACGGGACGTGAAGTTGACCAGTAACCGGCATCTAATGCCGAGGTTAAAGATGAGTGGAGCTATACCTCTACTCCCCCTATATGTCTTCATGGCGTAGTCAAAGAAAACTTTAATTTTGCCCATTCTGCACAGAATGAAAATTATCCGTCATCCAAAACCACTGACTATTTACCCCTCGGAAGCAGGAATTCTTCTCAACAACGGTTAGTCTGTCTAAAGAGTAAAGAAGACGCACCGTTTATTACAAAGGACAGCCGATAAATGGTGTTTAGTTAACTAGGTGCCGCCCATTCTGAGAATCATATCAAACACGCAACTGCAAAAAAGGTAAAACGTATAGTTCACCTTATAACCTGCCATGAAGACTCAGAGGGAAAGTAGAGCTATAGCTCTACTCTTTCTTTAACCTCGGCGCTGGAAGGTAGTGGGTGGTCAACGTCACGCCCCGGCCGCTTTACCGCCGGGAATGACCCGGTACCCTTTGTACAGGAGGCTGGGTGGGCCCAGGGCCGGTCTGGACGGGTGCGAAAATATCGCTCCTACCGGGATTCGATCCGCGAAACGTCTAGCCCGTAGCCAGTCGCTATACCGACTACGCTGTCCCGGCAGATGCCGTGTCTTTGAGTATTAAAGCGGATGGGACATTCAGGAACCACTGTGGTTTAAAGGGCTAAAATATCAGCGTTGTTACAAGCGGAATGGTGACGTCGTCTTCAACAAATGTTAAGGATCTGCAAACGGAGTGTAGGGACCAAGACGGAGTCCTGGCGCAGTGCCAGCCCTGGAGACGGTAGCTAAACCTCTCCAGCAGTAAGCCGGCTCCAGTGAGGCGGCTGCTTCCAGTGGCCGACTGGTCTTACGTTCGAAAGCTCCGTACTCGGAGTTGCAGTACAGCATCAGCTAAAAAACACCGCTTTCCTTGCAGTGTGAACACGTAATCATTACCTTCTAGACACTGTGAACCGCCCTCATATGTGTAATGCCCCATTGTGCTTACATTATACATAACTGGGGCATCGGTATAGCGAATCGCTACGGGATTGACGATCCGGGATTCAAACCCCGGTTGAATCAAAATACTTTCTCTTCTCCATGTAGGTCCAGACCGGCCCTCTGACCTTCCCGGCTCCCGCTACAGTGGGTACTGGGGATCTTCCAGGGGTAAATTGGCGGAGCGTGGTGTTGACCATCCACCCCGATCTAGTGCTAAGGTTAAGCATGAGTGGAACTATACCTCCACTCTCTCTCTGTGCCTCCTATGACATGTTATGGGCTGACGACCTATACGTATTTGCCTATAATCTTATTTAATTTCATTTCTAATAAAGTATATAGACTCATATTCTTAAGCGAATTTTGATACTAAAACAAATAATTTAATATTCCACTTTTTTTTGCAGTATTTTAATTTTATGCATAAATTATTGAGTTTTTCGTGCGGCTTAGAGTGCCCCGCGAATAATTTATGTGCAGCACGATATGGATAGGCTTAAACAAAGGGAATACATCATTTGTTTTTTTTTAGAAAAGCCGTAAGGAAGAACACGTGCGCGTATGTAGTTAATAATAAATCGCCTTCTTGACACTGAAGGCAATTTCTATCTTTTTTATTTTTAATTTGTGACAACTACGGTCAAATATATCATGAAAGCTCAAATATTTATTTCGAACCATTTTTTGCCTTGCAGTATTTATGCTGCGACTCCTCGTCTCATCATAGTCATAATCATACTCAAGTCTGTCACGTGGCGTGTCATGGCTTCTTGCCATCTGCTTGCTGGTCTTCCTAAACTTCATTTCCTTTGGCATGGATTTTGTAATCTGTTCTGACACTCTGGTGTTTCCTATTGTTCTTGCATGTTTTCTTAATTAATGCTAGACCTACATTTACCCTTGATGAAGTGCCATAGCAGTCCAGAAGAATGTTGATTGACCTTGAAAATGCCAACTCGATAGGTTTAGTCCGAAACGGCGTAAACTGACTACAATCTACGCAGCTGTAATTCCACATATACTTAAGCAGCCCCATAATCCTACATATTCTTTTTTTCCATTTCTTGTACATGTTAGCATTCAATATATTACCATTTCTTCAGTTGTCCTTCTGTATCATTCATTGACATGTTGTAAATTTTTAATATAATGATTCAGTCTTTCATGCGTTATAAATGCAATTTAATATAAGATCAACTCACTATAACTATATAACTAACTAACTAACTATAACTCCAGGGAGCAGAGTCCTTCTTGAGAAGCTAACAGGTCCTCAGCTAGTCAAGAAATTCCCCGCGTTTTGTGGAACCCGAAGGTTCATTACCGCACTCACAAGACCCCGCTACCTGTCCCTATCCTCAGCTTAAGTTGTACCAAAGAATCAGTCCAGGTCCGAGGCCTTTGTATAGTGGTTCGTAACATGGTAATTTTTTAAGGTGAGGATTGTTAGCACCTCGCCCAACCTCCAAGCTGGAGGGCCACTCCTTGTCGGCTGTCCGCAGACTGCTTATTCAATTTATTGGAGCTACCCTCCATATCTGCAGGCCGTTCCTCCATCCGCAACCCGAGGACGCGCCATGCTGTGGTGACAGGGACACACTTATCGTGGATAATGCTATGTATACTGGCAAATAGTCACCGACGTTTCGAAAGATCGTACTGTCTTCATCGTCAGGGTCAAGCACTCCAAGAATATTGAATTCAGTTGAGGGAAATTTGCAATTTTTGGGAAAATAAAAAATCGCACCCTGCAAGATCTGGTTCGTGTTCGAGTGTTGATGTTTATTGCTCAGCTGAAAGCTGACGGACCGAAATCGCTTGTGCACTGTTGCGTTGTCTTGGTACAAACGCCAACTGCGACGCCACAGATCTGGCATTTTTTTAAAATTATTTCTTTTAATTTTCTTAAAACGTAAATATTAGCTTACCATTTGATTTGGTGGTACGTACAGTATTCAATCATGACGATTTCCGTGACATCGAAAAAAAAAACGATCGTCATGGTTTCAATTTTTGATTTTGACATTCGACCTTTATTTAGTCTGGGAGATGCGGAAGTTTTCCATTGCAAGGATTGAGGCTAGTTTCTGGGTGTTACTATAAAAGCCAAGAGTTTCTTTCCAAGTGACCACAGTGTTAACATTTTTATGTTTATTATCCCGTTGTGTTGATTGCAATAATGAAGGAATTAAACACCGTGCAGCCCCACTAATGTGTGTTATATTTTATTACGGCAACATGTTTCAACCGTATTTGGCCATCTACAGGCCAAAAATATAAAAGCCATAAACGTACTGTGTAAAATTGCGTTAAAATATATATTAATGATTATGATTAATAATTAACTAATAATTATTAATATCTTTTAATAAAATTGTGTATTGTACTTCTTACGACTTTTATATTATTTACCTGAAGATGGCCAATTTGGGTCGAAACATGTTGCCGTAATAAAATATACTCATAATATACATTATTATGTTTGACGGTGTTTAATTCCTTCATCAGTGTTAAAAAGTAGAGCTTTTTTAAATTTTCTTCACAATTTGAGGACAATATTACTTTTTCCTTAAATTCTGATTTTCACTCCAATACTTTGGACCATTTTTCCGACCTGTTTTTATTTGTAAATTTGTTGTTCACATTTGTCTTGCCTATTATTGTTTGTCTGTGACTGCTTATTAAACATACTTACTGCTACACCCTTACGCGGAGGCCGTTCCTCCATCCGCAACCTGAGGACGTCCCATAACGTGATGAAAAGCGACCCACTTAAGGCAATGAATTTATGTGTGTATGTACAGTCTGTACTAGACTACGGGCTGGACAACCGCGGAAATGTCTTTCGGCTGACTGCAGGGGTAAGAGAATTTTAGCTTCTCGAAAACGTCCAGACTGCTTTTGGGGCCCACCCATCCTCCTATTCAATGGGTAGCGGGGGGCTCTTTCTCCGACGGTAAAACAGCCGGAGCTCGAAGCTGACCACTGACCTCCATGTAGTATCTTTAAGAGTGAGTGGTTTCATACCTCCACTCTCGTAAATGCAGTCATGGTATACATAGGGAAAACGTTAGTTTTATGTGGGTGTGTGGTTATTATTTGATCCAAACCTTGCAGTTCTATATTCGTGCACAGCAGTAACCATCTGTCTGCAGCTGATTCTATCCACCCTCGCCCCCCGCCATTACGAGCCCCAGACACCTCTCCATCGTCCTAATTCAATCCCAGTAGACCAAACGAGAGCAAACGATGGCATGGGGACCAATAAAACCGTTTGTGCTGGGACACACAAATCCAGTTATGGCAAAGAAAACCGTCTGCAGCGATATGGCCTTACCGGTACTGATCTCTGTTGTAGTGGTGACCATGTGAGGTAACATCTTTATATATTCTTGTCAGCTATTTAAATACCTGAGGTTTGCTACGTCACTGATATGTGATTTTGAGACACGCGTTTTATACCCAGAGTTTCATCACAGGTGAATCCCAATTTCGCCACAGCATTTGCACGCCTTCCTCAGATTAGGTCAAGACACCTCTTTCAAAATCACTTCCTATTAATTAATCACTAATCGTCTTCAGAGTCGAAGTTACGTGACCTGGGGCATTGGAAACGTGGTTAAGGAAACGACGGATAAATAAAATAATCCTCCCTAGGAAATATTTTTTACCATCTACTGGAATTATTTGCAAGTATCGTGTTGAGTTTTTCTGTTGTCAGAAAGTGTGAAGTAAAGTCACTTGTGCACTATATTTGTTGGTGTTAAGAGCTCTTAACAATTATGTATAATGAAATGGTTGCCATATTCTTGAGAAACCTCCTTCAGGTCCAATGAGGTCTCTGTCAGTATTCAGTAGATATTTACATATACAGACGATACTCTGTATCTATTGCGTTTTGTGGACGTGGAGCAGAAAAGAAGAAACATTGAAGTAGACAGTATAATAAACTATTAGAAGTGTAAACACTTCCACTTACTTGGGTTGTGTAACCCTTCATATCCAGAGAGAAAAATACTAAAACCACAAGAAGTTCGCCAGTGTTGGTACTTTCAAAAAACTCTCGTGTATGAATTCCGTTAAATGAATATGAAGATTAAATTATGCACAAGGCTTGATCGAGTCTTCTGTTAACACTGAAATGTGATGAATGAGAAAAGGGCACGGGGGAAAAACTAGGAAATCAGATTTACTTGAGGTGATTGAAATGTTAAGTCTCTTGTCTGCGCAACAGTGTTTTATTTTATTATATTATTTGTATAAACATAATAATTATAATAACAAATTTTTGTACTACTACATGTTTCGACCTGTATAGGTCGTCTTCAGGTTATTCTAATCGTTAGGAGGTTTTTTGCTCGTTTTTCAGTATTTTTATTGTGTTGTGGTTTTTGTTATAATTGTTCTTATGTTTTTGGTGTTTGTGCTCAATGAAGAGAAGATATACGTTTTGTAACATGTAGCAGGATACACTATTTTAAACCACAAAAATATTTAAAGTGTTAAAAATGATTATCTTGGACGTCCTCTTAACAGACCGCTGTACGACATGAATCTCGAAACAGAAGCGAGACCTTACCTTTTTATTGGATGATAAATATGATTTGTTTTGTGGTTCATATGATGACACTGTCTGTAGAATAACTGGTATATAGTCAAAGGTAGATAAATTAATATGAATAAGGAACACTGGTGGAATTATATCTGATAATGGATGGCCAATGTGCTCGTAGAGAAACCTGTCCCAGTGTCACTTCGTTATTCACAAATCGCACATGGGATCGAACCCATGACTCCTTCTTTAAGGTGCCAGCGACAAACCGTGATCTATAGCACGGTCTACGATGATGGTGATAATGATTATGGTTATAATGGTAATAATAATCATAATAATACATTGTAATATAATATTGTATGATTCTATTGACAATGTGTCAGGGTTTTTCTGATGAAGAACGACATGTTTACAGTCGTTGGGTTTAGATTATTGGCAAATTCGACGAATGCCAGCATATAAAAAGAATTTTGTCTCCCCTTTATTGTTCTTCTAATCCCTTAGATGCTATCCTGAGGGGGTTTCGTACTGAACCCATCGCTACTTCCAAATAATTCTACTTTTTTTCTCTGTTGTTTTAGTTCTTTTGTCTTCATCAGATTGGCCTGCCGCTGAAATCCATTGAATCAGACACTTGTATCCTCGAACATCATTTCCCCCATAATGCAAACACTCAACGCAGCTCCGCCAGTTACTCTTCAGAGTTCAGTGACCTAACAACAACCACAAAGACAAAAAAACCACAATTGTTTATTTCTTAAGATGGCTCAGTTGGTAACGCTTCTGACATCAGTTTAGGAGATCCCTATTCCGAATCCGATTTTTTATGATTTTCGTCAGTCCCTCAACGCAAATTCCGGTATAGAAACTCATAGTAGGCCAAACAGTTTCTTTCCACATCCTTTCACGTTTATTTACATCATTCGAGTCTATGGGCTAAGATACTGATAGCGTCGGTAAACAAACCAAAATTATGAATGGGAAGATGAAATCCAGTTTGGAGTGCGCGTCGGATCTATATATTTTCTGTATGCGATCTTTCTCACGACTTCGCATGTCTCAGTGGCGCTGACGTAAATTGATTATTGCAAGTACCAACATATTGCTGCTAAGGTAACCTCCCTGCTGATGGTAGGGCCAGTATTGCCATAAGCGTCTTGACTGTACTTGTTCAAAATAATGTGAACGAACTTCATACCGATAAACAGTCATAAAACAAAAATAGCCTGCTTAGCCCGATTATTATTCACTAAGGCCTCGTTTTACGCCCGTTTCACACTTTTTTTCTTTAACGTCATTTAAAATTTACACTACATTTTTAATTTACGCCCTCTCATTTCCGGTTTAACGCTCATTTGCTAGTTTATTTCCATTTATTTGAGTCTTTTTTCTTATCGGAATATTATTTTTGATTTGACCTTTTTTAATTTACGACCACTTTTTCAGGAACACAAGTAGGGCGTAAAACAAGGTCTTGATGTGTATTAGTCTTACCGAAAAAAATTTGAAAATTAAATTTATCTACTAGACCCTTGTAGAAATTTTATGAACTTATTGTGAAATATTATTTCTTTTTTCATTTACTGGTACATAATTTCTTTATCGACACTCTGAGTAGTTCGAACTGTAGGCCTATAGCGTCAAATGGTGTGATGATTAGTGAATAATGAACTGTAAATTTGTGAAAGGAAGCTGCCTTAGTCTAATTTGGAAAAACCATTGCGACACATGTTTTGAGTGATGGCTACGTTTGGGAAATTTTGAAGTTAATCTTGGGAGGGCTGAATGATAAGCTTGCAGTGCATTGTTGATTTTGAGTAGCAACTGAGTATTTGCTTGTATGCGCATAGCAATAATTTGTTCCTATGTAAGTTCTGATGTAACACTCGCCTGAACAAGTTTTATCACTACGTTCGTTGCCTGTTGTCCAGGCGGTGAATATCACCTCTGTTGGTGCAACATCAAATTTCTTTGTTGCTAATTTTATGTATGTTGTACTTTTAATTATGTGGCCGCACTTTCTGTCTCAAGAAAAATGAGCACTTCTGAAATGTCTCGTGGTCTGCCTGGTTCTGCTGCCTCCCAGGAGATTGATTTTTCTGCGAATTTTATGAAGACTGCGTTCAGGATAGGTTTACTTAATCTGACAGTTTTAAGTGAACAAATGACATATTTTCGACACGCTCTTGACACGATTCTAGATCTTTAACAACTATGCGATGCATTGTATGACATCCCGAAACAGTCTTAAGTGAAGATGCAGCGGAAATATTGTGCGCTTTGATCCCTGCACGTTACATATTAACAATCATTACAGATGCCAGATGGTACAAACGTATCAATCTGGACACATTGGCTGTTGTGCGGTTGTAGAATTTGAGTCAGCCTAAGCTACGTACAATATTTTGTGACATTCCCGGAGGAGGCCGTAGCAAAATCCTGTTGTCACAATTGCATGGACGTCTTTTACACTGACGTCATTACGCCGTCACTACACAGATGTTGCCTATTTTGGTGCTGGGTGTCCTCAAACGCTGTTCGTGGCTCATCCACACCGACCGAACGTTCCGTTAACCTTTGTCTTCCAAGAATGTATAGTTTCAATATCCACCCCTTGGCTTTTCAGGCAAAGTATCAGGCGTCATCAGATTTCAAGCCGCAGTTCAGGGTTTTGAGTGACAACAATGGAAAGCGCTTATAGAATAAGAAAGAGTCATTATCTGTCCCAGCAAATTACAGCTCTAGCACCTTGTGCCGTGACGCAGTCTAATAAACTGCTGCTAGATTTAACGTTGCATCTACCGTGCATTTTCAAATGAGATATGTTCAATAATCACCAACTAATGCACATAAATTTTTTCACAATAGTTTATTCTTAAAATTCCCCTATACGTATTTCGGTGGTTTAAACCACCATCTTCAGGGGTCGTAGAGATTAATATGCATAGACTTACAGTTAATACATGAAGATGGTGGTTTAAACCACCGAAATACGTATAGGGGAATTTTAAGAATAAACTATTGTGAAAAAGTTTATGTGCATTAGTTGGTGATTATTGAACATGCTGCTAGATATTTGTAAGTAGTGTGTCACAAGAGACGGCACCGTTATGCTGACTTATATGGAAAAGTAGTTACATGCGTTTTCTTTACTTAAGTCTGAGATGGATACCAGGAAATAAAAGTGGTTAGTTTAACCCAAACGGTTGCTAATGTGTTTTTTTAATATTATTATCACAACAGCAGCATTCCCCCCTTCCAAAAACAATCTTAACTGGTGGAATATAATCCATGAGACTTTACGTTACTTGTACCGTACATTTTTAATTATATATATCTTATACAGACAAATGTACACTGTTTTATGTTATTTAACACAATTTTTTACTAAATGCTGCCCAACATGTTTCTAGCCTATATAAGGCTCATCTTCAGGGGCTCTTTCGTTGAAATTACAAGAGCTATATTATTGGTATATAAAATTCTTAAAATTCCGTTAGATGTACCTGGTTATTGATATCTGTAACAGTCATTCTGCTTTCAATATAGATTTGTTGGAGACCTCCATAACATTAAATAACATAAAACAGTGTACATTTGTCTGCATAAGATATATATAATCCAGGAGTTTCTAAGTATAATTAAAACTATAGCTTGTCTCATTTATTTTGTCCGTGAATTAACATAAAGTGGCAGAAAAAAACTCGTAAATATCTTTGTCTTTAGACGTTCGACGTGCTGAATGTTTGTGTTTAAAGTATTTAATTTCTTCTGCCCCCTCCCCCCGTTTTTTATGTTCTAAGTACGTCGTAAATTTTAAGACTGATATTAAATTACACTATATATAAAAATTAGGTGAACACAGTGTGCTTCCATTATAAAAACAAACCGTGAAGGCTGTATAAGGACGTGATGGCTGATTTTTGTAAGAACACATGAATAAATAGTACGAGGAAAATGCAGAGATTTTAGTGTCAAAACTGGCGGTGTGTACAGTAAAAACCTGCGTTTAGAAAAGAGTTAATTATTTCATGAATATGCTAGTAGTCCTCGCCATATAATATTATAACATAATTATTCAAATTTACGTCGTGATCACCGTGCATTTTGATAACATTCAACAATCAAACCAACAAACGCACTTTATTTCTTAGGTACGTTCATTAACCCTACACGTGTTTCGGCTGCAACAGAGCCCCCTGATGATGACTCTGTTGCAGCCGAAACACGTGTAGGGTTCATGAACATACCTAAGAAATAAAGTGCATTTTTTGGTTTGATTGTGGAATAATTATTCAGTTGATATGAACGGTTTAGAGGAAAAGAATGAAAGAAGAAAAAGTATTTACAAAAAAGTATTTCATTTGTATAAATAAACAATAACATTTAGGGCTGTACAACGATGTAACAGTTGCAATATACAAAAGTTGTTTGTGCCTTTCGAATTCGCACTCACAACCAATTTCCTAGCGTATTTCACGCTTCCGCCGCCCTGTATTTAAGGCGCTTGCACTCCTAGGATGCTGCGCGGCTTAAGTTGGTTGTTGATTACAGACGTTTCGGGACAATATATTGGTCCCATCTTCAACAGTCAAGCAGTCCAAGAAGACTTCTTCGACTGCTTGACACTTGAAGATAGGGCCGATATGTTGTCCCGAAACGTCAGTGACCAAATACCAACCTACGCCGCGAGCAAAGGCCTCAATCTCTCTCTTTAATTACACGAGTAATTTTTAATTTATTATTTGGATCTTTATTCCCCGTTTAAATTTTTAGCTGTTAGGCCCTATCTATTGCGGCCGGTGCGTAGGGCTGACAACCTTACCACCTTCATGTGCCGATTGTCTACAAATCTGGGAGCCTCAACCTCCTGGACCCCTCAGGGCTTGTCTAGGCCTGTAATGGGGTTGTTTTTACCTTTTTAGGCCCTATCTATTGGCCTATTGTCTATGAGAGCATACCACGTTCCGAGTGAAGAAAGGGTACTTCTACTTGCATATAATAGTTTTGAATCGTTGAGAAAAAACGCGCTTCAAAACTGCTGTTAGTATGAAGATCCGTTATTCTGTCTCGTCTGTTATACATACTCCCACAATAGCCGTAAGAAATGGCGGACTAATCGTCCCGCATTCTTTTATGGCTATATACGGTCTAACATTTTATTCTAATCTGACATTTCTGCTTTTCGCCAACTCTTCTTGAAATAAAGAACACAGTAACGCCACACAGTACACCAAAACATTATTTTACAAAGATGTGACTATGAAGTTACACAGAATATTTAGTACAGGACGGTTCAAAAGTATGATAAACAAGTGAAGAATTAGAATGTGTTTTCTGGCACGGAATGCATAGTTGAATGTCAGTGATATTTTCAGTAATGTTAAAATTACGAAAGATACTTCAGTTATATTCAGTTCCGTAGGACTGTGACACTTGCCTCTTTGATGAGAGGCTTTCGACATCTCTAACCAACGTAGTGCCGTCGTCTTTAAATTCTTAAACGGCTTGAACCCTGAAGATGACGATCTTTTGTCCCTTCGAAACGTCAGGGGTCACTGAACGACCTAGCGTAACATCCTAGAAGACCTGAATTCTCTGCAACACAGCTGTGATAAGCTCGAATCTCTCACATTGAGTTGCATTCAGTTCAGTTGCCTTTGGCATGGGGTTGGGGGGGGGGGGGTGGCTGTACCTTTGTACTTCATGACGCCTATGGAGTAAACGTAAAGACGTGGCGGGCAGATAGGTGAAATGTCGGCTTATTTGCCTACTACCAGTGAATCACACTGAGAGCGCTTTACGCGCTGTCTGCATTTCGTGTTTTGGAGCGATGGGTGTATTCATGAAGGCTTATAGATTGTAGAACGTGGGTAATGTTACTGTTTAATACACTATTCCAGGGGCCCATAGTTATCTTATTCAGAATCTTGAAAGTGGGTGGAAATTGTGAAACAGGATATTATGTAACTTCTCCCATTAGTGGAAGTCCCCGAAGGAAAAATCTTGGTATGGATGAAATATTTTCTATTTTAAATGCGTGCTATACATTGAAAGACAATCCTTACATAGTTAGAAAGTATGACATCTGTATACGATCACAAAGTTGTGTATAGGAAAAATTGGCGAACCGCATGCATAGTGGAAATGATATTCCAGGCCTACGTTGACGCTCCATGGCAGTATAAAAATTCGGGGAAATCCCAAAACACATTAAAAAGGAAGTTATTACCTTGCAGGCTTGGGA
Source organism: Reticulitermes speratus (assembly GCA_021186555.1). NCBI lineage: Eukaryota > Metazoa > Arthropoda > Insecta > Blattodea > Rhinotermitidae > Reticulitermes > Reticulitermes speratus. The sequence goes on from JAJKFL010000014.1 coordinate 8,103,371, forward strand.
ATTATATATCTAAATATATTATATATTATTCTGTAGTCTGTCTTACGACAAGTATGTATATATACATACATACATACATCATAGTAGTTATGAGGTTTTAAGGAAGTAATAAAACATTTCTTTAATCTTTTAAACACGAAAATTAAACTTAATTTTATATAAATATTCAGCTCGTATCGCGCAGTAAACGCACTGGTTATAAAAAAACAGATCAGTTGGTTTTGTATACCGAAATAATAGCTTATTGTTCTGAGATTCATTACGAAACACAGAAAGACACTGTGTGGGCAGAACTTAGAACTTTTGAATGTTAAATCTGGTGGTACATATAGTGAAATGCTACGGTGTGAAGGGTTTTAAACGGCGCTGTGGCACTAAGCTGTCTGCATCCACCCGCGTGTTCGCCAAGTTCCGCCTCTCAGGACAAATCCACTTGTGTTCGGATAGTGCTGTAAAATCGGACAGAAATAAACCGTAATGATTTACACTTACGTGACAGTCGGAACTATCGTTACGAAAAGCGAATTACTTACGTAATTAAATGCCGGTTTGAAGAAGCGTATGGCTTTTGTTATGAGACAGCAAAATAATATAAAATAAATAATACATTAATCTTCTTATGCCTGAAGGAAGATATTGTGTGCCATATAGTTAATTTTTTATTAGACAAAGCGTTATTATGATCACTCGATTTAATTTCGTGTGGTTTAGCGTTATGGCAGGATAATATTAAAACGGATCTTTAAGGAGTTGGATGGTGAAGCATGGACTACATTGATCAGGCTCAGGATAGGGACAGGTGGCGGGCTCTTGTGAATGCGGTAACGAACCTTCTGTTTACACAAAATGCGGGGAATTTCTTGAATATCTGAGGACCTGTTAGCTTCTCAGGAAGGATTCTGATCCATGGAGTTAATTAGTTAGTTGTATATCGTCATTATCAGCAAAGCGGGCTTACGTTCCTGTGAACTAGGCTTTCCACTTGTCTCTCTACTTTAGCTCGTCAAATTATGTTCATTCCATAGCCATTATAGATTCCATAGAGCAGAGTCCTTCAGAAGATAGTAGTGGCTCAGTTCCTCAAAATCTCTGCCTCTTAAGGAACCCGAATGTTCATTTCCGCGAGGGTGCACACACACTTGCCAAAAACCAAGAGTCAACTCAAAATTCTGGTTACCAGAAGGCGACTTGAAGCAAGTTCCATACTGAGGATCCAAAAACATTAGGCGCCACGGTACAAATTTAGTCGGCCGGGCGACCTGGCCCCCGTGATTTGTGCACCCCTGTTTAATGTATTCACAGTAGTCTATCATGGCCCTGTCTTTAGCTACACAAATCCAGTCCTCATCCCCACTCCATTTCTCGAACTTCATTTTCACTTCTGCGCTCCTATCTATGAGTGTGCCTATGCCTTGGGAACGGTCCCTGGCCTTCAGGTTCTAAGAACAAATTGTATTCCTTTCCTGAGATTTAAGCGTTCTGATTGTCCCATTACGTGATTTTTCCCAGCCTCTTATCACTGCCTCGTTAATAGCCTCAGATATTACTTTCAGTAGCTTGTTCTTAAAAGCCCTGAATGTTCTTCCCCCTTCACAATAAAGGTAAAGTTTTCCTTGTCCACACCATGAAGTCAAACATGGGGAGTAGAGGTATACCTCTACCCATTCTTAATCTCATGGAAGCGAGTGGTCAACATCACGCCCCGGTCGCATAAACCCCGGAGAATAACTCCGGGACCTATTAATAAGAGGTTGGGCGGGCCAGAGGAGCCGGTCTGGACGTTTTTAAGAAGAGAGAAATTTCCTACCACTGCCAGAATTCGAAATCAGGATCGTCCAGCCTGTAGCCTAGTCACTATGCTGACTAAGGTATCGCCTTACAGAACGAGGGATTTTTATTGTTTTGCGATTTTCTGCACTTGAATATTTACGTTTTAAGGTAGCAGGTTTGATGACGAGCGATTCTGAAAGAATGGCAGACAGCACCGTGCTCTTATACATTTGTGAACGTAATTTTAAAATTTGTTGCTGTCGTTCTCAAATATTTTAACATTTTCGAGTATTTATTAGCTGTCTTTAAGCCTGCAATTACTGTAACGTGATGTAGCCTGTTTTCCGCAAGTCCGTCAGATATTTTGACCAGTATCTGTCAAGTGACGAAGTAGTCCTTGGTCTCTGCGCCTCAAGGTATCGCACTCTGGCAGACACAATGGTGAGACTAAACAAATGTACGTAGACACGCTGGATTTTGTAAGTGTCCTACATAATGTATTTTTATTTTTGTTGTCATGGAAATGCTTAGCTTGTCTTCGTGTGTCACAGATTTTGATGTTATTGACTGATGTTTTTTCCCCAGATTCCTGAACATCTCTGTCATGGACACAAACCCCGCTACCAGGAGCCCTGCAATCTCATGGACTGCCCTGCCTGGAATCCTGCAGAATGGTCAGGGGTGAGTTAGAACACGCAAGACCTGATTTCTGTAGTACCAGTGCAGTTTTTACACTCGACAAAGGTCAGCCTTAACTCAGTTACATCTTAGGGTGAAGTCTTCCATCTGATCTACCAAAACTTGTCTGGCTGATTGTGTATGCCGGTGAATCTGCAGCCTTAATGTAGGATTCCGTGAACACGTGTCAGCGTTTTGAAATTATGAAAGAACAGAAGCATCTGCAGACGTGTAGATCAATCAATCGAGACCTAACCGGAAGTATAAAGGTTTTGCGGTCGTACCTACGAACGCTGTACAGTTTCGCAGTTAATGTCTTTCCGGATTAATGAATTCCGACCGTTAACACATATGAACCTGCAAGACTTCTTGGACCGTTTGACCCTTGAAAATGGAACAGATACGTTGTCCGAAACGTCGGTGACCAAATACGAACCTACGACGCGCAACATCCCAGAAGAGAGAAGACCCCACATACGAAACTACGGAACTATTTTGTTCGGTTGTACAAAAGTGCACAGGCTGTCTAATAGTAAGACAGTGCCATCGGCTGAGAAATGAGATCGCCTAAATGACAAGTTATTATGTTGAATTCAAGCAGACAAAAAATTCCAAGCACTTAGTTTGTTGTGGTACAATTATGGGTTCCGAAGAACTTGTTAATTTTTGAATAATAATATTAAAAATGGGTTTTGCATAATTAAGCAACTCGACATCAGGGCGTAGGGGAATAAAGGTATAGCTCCACTCATTTTGTGAGTAGTTAGTTTAGTGCTCTTGGCCGCATTACCCCTGCGAATGATCGGGTCCCAGAATTGGGTCGAATCAGAAACAAAGAGAAATTTTGCCCCTTCCGGAATAGAATCGCGGACCTCAAAATATTTATTGTATTTGCCTATCTATTGGCAGGGGCAAGAGATTTTTCTCTTCTCCAAAACATCCAGACCTGCTCTGGGGCCCACCCAGCCACCTACTGAATGGATACTGGCTTTTTTTCCCCGAGGGTAAAGCTGCCAGTGCGTGTAGTTGAGTGTAGTTGCCGAGGTTAAGAATGAGTGGATCTGTGCCTTTATTCCACATGTATGACTTCGTTACGTGGAAGAGGGCAGCTTTACTTTAGTTTACTTTTTACCGAGATATAATAAGTCAACTGGGTGACAGTAAGGAAGAGAGAAGGTACTGGAATGTGAAAGAGGAAGCACTGGATCGAAATCTTTGGAGAAATCACTTTGGAAGAGGGTATGGACCTGTGCAAGGCGGACTACGCGGTGACTGATAAGTCAGGTCTTTATTTATAGAAATGCTGATTGAAGTACCTAGTGGCCAGTTACAGATCCAGGGCGAACACAGAAACAACAAACATAAACTTAATGTTATAAATATTCCGTGCAGTTGATTAAATATGCAATATTAATAGCAGCTAGTTACAAAAAGGTTTATGAATAACCATTTGTTAACTGCTTATCATTCACCAGCAAATGCACCAAGATAAATTATTCACTAATTACTTTATTAAAGGATTTCCCCTATACGTATTTCGGCAATTTCCATATTGCCATCTTCAGGGGGGGTCATTTAATACACAAATACGTATTGGGGAAATCCTTTAATAAAGTAATTAGTGAATAATTTATCTTGGTGCATTTTTTGGTGAATGATAAGCAGTTATACAAAAATGCACGGTGAATATAAAGTGAACTATTTGTTATTTAGTAATACTTCTCCTATATGTTTCGACCCATGACTGCAATCTTCAGGGAGAGCTTAGTTGCAATTTTTAATATAAATATTGCCCAAGATGTGCGTAAATAGATTAATTTACAGTGCCAAGTAATAAAAACGTTGCTAAAATGTGTAAAATATATGTGTTTGAAAGTCTGGCAAAAATGCGTAAAGAAATATAAAACTTCCACAATAATCTTATATTATATATATAATTAACAATGTTTTTATTCTTTGGCACTCTAAATTATTTTATTTATGGACATTTTGACATTTATATTAAAATATATTCCTTTGCAAGTAAGCTTTACCTGAAGATGGCTGTCATGGGCCGGAACATGTAGAAGAAGTATTACGAAATAACAGATACTCTTGTTCATATGCACATATTTGTGCAATTAGTTTGGATTAACGCTGCATAACGAACATAAAGTCGTATTTGTAAATTTAAAATATTCTTTCTTAAAAGTGTCTAATAATTTACGGACTGTATTACAAGCAAAAAGAGGCCGCACAGTCTAAGGCGTGGGTCTGCGATCCGCGGGTCTTTATGCGGGCCGGGGTAGCTCAGTCGGTATAGCGACTGGCTACGGCTGGACGGTCCGGGGATCAAATCCTGGTGGGGGCGAAGTTTTCCACACCCGTCCAGACCGGCCCTGGGCCCCGTCTAGCCTCCTTTAAAATGGGTACTGGGTCTCTTTCCCGGAGGTAAAGCGGCCGGGGCGTGGCTTGACCACACACACTCATCTAGCGCCGATTTTAAAGAAAGAGTAGAGCTATACCTCTATTCCCCCTCTGGGCCTTCATGGCCTGTTCTAGGGTGGACTTTACCTTCACCTGTGCCTTTGTGTACTTGTATATACACAGTGTAAATCTTCAAACTGCTGGGCCGTAAATATTTCGTCGTCTGAATTTTGGTATTGTGTTACGCATGCGATATAATTTTTCAATGAATGCCAGGTTTCTTTCACTGTGGATATACATGCCGGGGCGTAAAGCTGACAACTAACCTCTTTCTAGTGACTAGGTTAAGAATGAGTGAAGCTGTACCATTACTTCCCCTATACAGGGCATGCACAAAAGAATGGTGCGGTTTTAATAGTGTTCACTATTAAAACCGCAACATTCTTTTGTGTATGCCCTGTATACCCTCATGGCATGCGCACAGACGGCTTTACGTTTAGCCGTACACCATATATAATATTAATACACAAATACTCGTATCTCGCGAAAAGCGAGAACGAGGGAACACTGCACGTTATAAAGAAGAGCGATTTTCTCACACCTTTCGAGGCCTTCGTATTTCAAGACAGAAACCCTGTGTTTAGGATGATTGATGTGACAGACCTCCGTAGTACTGGAGCCTGACAGACAAACGCATTGACTCGGATCTTCTGGGTGAATGACAAAACTCTTTTAAAATTCGCCAAAACGAAAATATAATCGAGATCTAGGAACTGCGTGCTTGCTCATTCAACCTGAGTGACACGAGAATCAGGAACTAAAGTCTGTATGAATCTCCACCCCAATCTGTTACAACGGAATCTTCCTTTAGGGATTGTTTCTGTGCTGTACACACACATTTTATAGGATTAATATTTGATTCAGTCTCGGGTTATTTAACAACCGTCTCTCAGCTGCACAGATTATATATTGAAACTTAAAGTTTATTTAAGTAATATTTAGGAACTAATTTTATACCTTACAGAAAACACAATCTTGTACATTACAAAGCTCATTTGCTGAATGCTGTTCAGGTAAGAAACACACAGCACACTGTCTGGGTAAAATAAAACGCTTTTTGATTTTAAAGTGGGTGGTGTATCTATCAAAATAGGAGGACAAGTAATTCGCACTGTGAAATATGCAGATGACCTTGTGCTACTGGCTAGGAAGAAAACGGTGCTACAGGGCATGGTTGATAGACTAATTGAAAGTGGAAGACGCTATGGAATGGAAATGAATGTGGAAAAACTAAGGTAATGAGAATCTTAAGGAACCATCCCCAATAAAAATTATGATAGATCAAAAGCAATTGGAGAATGTGGAATATTTCAGTTATTTGGTAGCATGATAACAAATGATACAAGGTGCACACGTGAAATTAAATGCAGAATTATTATGGAAAAAGCGGCATACAACCAGAAGAAGACTCTTATCACTAGCAAACTGGACTTAAATTTAAGGAAGAAACTAGTAAAGTGCTATTTTTGGAGCATAGCTTTTTATGGTGCTAAAACGTGGACACTTCGGAAAATAGATCACACTTATCTGGAAAGTTTTGATATGTGGTGCTGGAGAAGGATGGAGAAGATCATTTGGACCGATCGTGTGAGAATGGAAGAAGTATTACACAGAGTCAAGGAGGAGAGGAATATCGTACGTACAATAAAAAGAAGAAAGTCTAACTGGATTGGTCTATCTTGGTAGAAACTGCCTTCTGAAACACGTGATTGAAGGAAAGTTAGAAGAAGGTATAAATGAAGGGAAGACGAGGAGAAGACGAGGAGAAGACGTAAGCAGCTACTGGGTGACCTTAAAGAAAAGAGAAGATACTGGGAATTGAAAGAGGAAGCACTAGATCGCACCCTGTGGAGAACTCGCTTTGGAAGAGGCTACGGACCTGTCGTAAGAAAGACTACAGAATGAATGAATGATTGAAAGAATGAATGAATGTATGTTGTATCTAATAACAGGTGCGTTTTATGGGACGATGCGCTGTGCTGTCTGAATGGAAGGGGAGATGATCATGCATGGAGAGTAAATAAGGATTTATAAAGCGGTTGTTGATCTGTGTTTTAAAAAGCTGTATTTCGGTCTCGTCTTGTGGCATGTGACGATGCTTCGCTGGTCCGTGGACCACTGGCCCTTCAAGATGAAGACGACACGATCGTTTGAAACGTCGGGAACCACCTACCTAGCGACGCAGCGTCACATCCCAGACGACCGGAATCCTCGATTATACCGCTGTGAGAACCTCAAAACTCGCACTGTATTTTTCAGTTTACCTGTTGAAACGAAGGAAAATCACGGCGAATGTTTTCTCGATCTATAGTACACCAGTCGCGCTATGAACCCAATATCTGCTGCTACACTGATTTGAGTCGCCCTCGGTGGACTAGTGGTTAGCGTGCTCGCGGTTTTTTTTAAGGGTGATAAAAATCCGTAGCACCACTTCCTTCGGAGGGGAAGTAAAGCCGTCGGTCCCATGTCGTAGATTTACGGCATGTAAAAGAACCTTACGGGCATGAATAGAGATGTTTCGTAAGCAAAATTCAGCGGTCATTTCTCACCCAAGTCTCCTGACTGCCTGCCGGATGGCTCTGGCAGTCACATCAGGATTGAGTATAACTTGTGCGGTCAGTGGGCTGGTCACTCACTACATAGAAACCATAGAAACCTCCGAAAGGAGGCCCCTATGCTCCGAGTTGGAGCGACAGGGACAAACAATAACAACAACACTGATTTGAGGTGCTCGTTAAAAAACGCCAAATTCTTCACTTGCTATATGTCATATGAACAAGCCGCAACGTCATACTTTGCAATTTTATGCGCCAATAATAACAACAAGACAGGTGCTCGAACTTCTGAGGTGGAAAGGACGTTTCATGGATGGTTCTAAAATGGTATATGTTAGTAGATATTCGAAAAGCATGCAGCTTTTGGAGATTGTTTTTGTAAAATGTAAAGAAACAAAATGACCGTTTTTGGAAATGTTTAAATGTCTTTCGGTTTAATGGCGATATTTAATGAATGTTTGTAGCAAGACGCGTGAATTATGGTGTTAGTATTATAAACAACAGTCGACCTCGGTGGACTAGTGGTTAGCGTGCTCGCCACTGGACCCAAGGTTCGCGGGTGCGATCCCGACCGAGGTCGATGGATTTTTAAGGGTGATAAAAATCCGGAGCACCACTTCCTTCGGAGGGGAAGTAAAGCCGTCGGTCCCATGTCGTAGATTTACGGCATGTAAAAGAACCTTATGGGCTTGAATAAAAATTGCCAAATTGCCTCCATTTCTCCAAGTCTCCTGACTGCCTGCCAGATGGCTCTGGCGGGCACATCAGGATCGATAGAACACTAGCGCGGCCAGTTGACCAGTCACCACTGCCAACTGCCACGAATGCGCACGACTTAGTAACCTCGAAAAGAGGAGGCTAGAGGAGGCCCGGGCCCATATAGGGCTGTTGAGCCATGGTTATTATTATATTATTTATTATAAACAACAATACACTGGGATTAAAAATACTATTTATAAGTAAACAATTACTAATCTGGCGACAGTATGAAACTCTGAGTTTATATCCGTCAAATTTGTCATAGTATTATTAAATATAAATGTGTCAGCACTTTTCTGCCTCATCCTTTACATAATTATTATGCAACATATAAAGCTTTAGTTTTTACCTGTACTGTATTTTCGGATGTAAAGTAATGTTCATATCTTAACTCTGGTAGCTCAGTAGTACCTTTGGGATTTTCGGATTTATTCCTTGAAGTATGAAATTCGTCTCAATGATAATAAACGTCCAATTTCCACTGTAAAAACACTGCCTCTCCGTTACAAATAAGAACTGGTTAGTTCAAGTTAGGGACAGTATCGCTGTTTATTGTGAAAATCATAGAAAGAGCATAAATACATATTTCACACACTGTAACAAAAATTCAGAATTTTGTAATGTTAAAAGCAAGTGGTACGTGTAGTAACCATTGTGCTTTATGGAGTTAAGAAACTTTTTTTTTTTTTCGCAAGAGTGAATTGTTTTTGAAGTTACAATTCATCAAGCTACAAGGTTTTATCGGTATGTCATTACATTGCTGTATATGGAGTGTAAATAATCTGATGAGTGGAGCAAGCAGCTTTCTGTTAAACGCGTTCGTAGTACAGTCTGATTTATCTAAAATGCACCCAAATAGAAAAAAGTAACAAAATATAATTGAGTGTTCCAAATAAAAATGATGGAAGTGTAAATTTGTTAATTGACATAGTACATGATTTCCAGGTAAGTCATTTTAGGCGAGTTTGAAAAATTGCGAAAAGCGATTATTAAGTAGTTTCTCATGTCCGTCTGTCCGTCTTTCTGTTCGTCCGCATGGAATAACTCGATTCCTACTGGACGGATTTTCATGAAATTTCATATTTGTGTATTTTTCGAAAATCTGTCGAGAAAATTCAAGTTTCATTAAAATCTGACAAGAATAACGGGTACTCTACATGAAGACATATGTGTATTTGTGATTATTATATCTCGCTTAATTACTTTTAGAATGAGAAATTTTTCAGACAAAAGTTATAGAGGAAATCAAAACACATTTTTTATGTTCAATAACTTTTTTCCGAAAATCGTGCCGTTTATGAGATAATGTGGAAACATATGGTAGAGCCGGACAAGCCACAGATGAAAATACGACACATGCGCATTGCATGCTGGATACCTAAAGACTACAAACACACGCTCAGAATATGTAATCCCTACTGCATTTTTACGTCAAAAATGGTTAAGTGAACGCCCCTCAAAGTTGCGGTTATACGTACGTTGTCTGTCTTGTTCGTACTAATTTAACTTATATATATATATATATATATATATATATTTCAAAACCGCATATTACACCTACCTTTAAATAACTGACCCGTGTATGACGTAACATATATTTGTCGCTTGTATAAGCCAGTTCTGAATTGCATAGACTTTAAAATAGATACGCACTAATAACTATAACTTCAATAATTAACTAACTACATGGAGAAGGTTCCTTCTTGATAAAAGCAGTTCTCCACAGTTTACCGAAACAGGAATTTCAGTATCGTGCTTAGAAGAATTTTGTAGTCTTAACGTTCCGTTGGTTTTTATTTGCAACACAATTTTGCACAATACGCCACCTTACGCCATTTGTCACTCTATACTTCTACTACAGACGCGTTTCGGTTTTCTAAGAAACCTTCATCAGTGTCAGTAGTACGATATGTATGACGCTCTGTCAATATTGATCTTGTCATATTAATATCTTAAAATTTACGTTAGTTAATATTTAAAACATTTAAAATTATTTAAAAGAATTGCTATTCATGCCTATATTTGGATCTAACTAGTTGTCCTGTTTTTTTTTTCGTTGTTACTAACTATGATTTGTCGTCATTCTTTTTTCTTAGTAAAACTGTTATAACAGGGGAACCCAAATCCCGAGCTCCAGGTTGCCGGGACGAATAAGTTGTGTATGTTGTCGCCTAATATTTACGGTTCCTCATTACGAAATTTGCTGATGGCGCGTAGAAGTTTTAAGATGGCTCCTCTATTTTTGGAAAATTTTTGCCCCCTCCCCCTGTATTATAACAATTTGTTGCTGACTGCTCCTTGTTGATAGTTTTCATTCTGATGCTGTTTGTAGGTAGAACTATTTGCGAAGTTCGTACTTTAATCTTACCTTCCAGTGACTCTATTCACTTTTATGCATGTTCTTGTCATTTTAGTTTTGCTGTGTTTTCGTTCTGTTGGCTGCTGTACGCAATAATAAGACTGTCAGTAGCCGAAAAGGAAGACAGTGTGAGGAATTGATGCCGACATATTTAAAGGCTGAAAATAAATTTAATCTAAGAATATTAATTATTTATTTCAATTCAACTCAGTTCGTGATTATAAATACGCTAACACTGCAGCCTTAAAGAAATTAGAGAAACAGAACAGAAACTTAAGAGAAGATATATGAAATAGCAACCCACAAATGAAAACACATAGAAAAGATAATAGGAAGAAATCACATCGGATAAAGAACAGGGTGACTGATATTAACATACTTAAATTAATAGCAAAGCCAGAAAAAAAACCGAGAAGAGAATAAATAAATCATTACAAGTAATTTAATTAAAAGCCAAAGTTAAATGGAAAAGGGAAGAAATAAGGAAAAAAATAGCATGATTGTAATCTCATGGAAAGTATATTTAATTCATAATACACTACTAGAGTAAAAAGAAATGGTATCAATGGAATATGTAAATAATTTAATAATGGTGGTGGTACTTCAGTTCAGTAGTTTTCATTAACGTGCTGGCCCAACAGGACAGGTAATACAATAACAGTAATAAAACAGCACCAACTACAAAATATGTAATTCCTAATGAATCGAATTTTGAGGCAGTTACTTAAACCTACGGCCGTATTCATACGAGTTATGGATACTGTACAGAGGAACGTATTATTTTTGTTATGACTCGTCACTGACCGCTCTAGGAAGAATTTTTGTATCAGACTTCAAATTTCCAGCCTGGCGACTGTAACAAAATACATTCGTTCTTAGTCTCCCATCTTTTCTATTTCCTCATTCTCTTCGTGAATCTTTTCTCAGTTCTGCTCCAACATTCTCGGAAGGAAATGGTTCCGTCTGTGTGGCACTTTTTTCCTCACACCACGAAAAAAAGTCTCAAAGGAAAAATCATGAAAGTGTCTTGATTGCGTTTTCGGTTTTCTCTCCCCACAGACATCCATTCTGTCGCTGTTGGGTTCCGTTCTCTTTTCGCCTTCTCTTTGACTACTGAACTGAACGCGTTGTTTTGTTCAAAGTTCAAACAAACGCAGATTCAAATACAGTACTACGGGCTGGCCTTCGGAAGTTAGCACTGAGGTCACCCAACCAGCTGTGACTGAGCGATGCAGTTGCCTCTGAACGACTTTACAAGACTGTGGTACACCTTACGGTTCACGATAACTGAATGTGTTTTGCTTTGTATAGTATAGAACTGTGTGGAATGGAGTTAGAACTCCACGCATTCTTAACCTCGGCAATTAATGGAGACGAGTGGTCAACTTACTTTACCAATTAAATATGTGCCCGGATTTCCCGTCTCGGACCAAGGGATATTTAATTCATAAAAATCGAAAATTCTTGAAAGGGATTCGTACTTATGATATTCAACTTGTCGGGCATGTGACGCTGTGATTTCGATCTAGTTGTTTCGGAAACTTCGAAGGATCGTAGTGCCTTCATCTGCAGGGTCTTCGGTATCTTCTTGAACTGCTCGACCCTAACGATAGACGCACTGCGATCATTCGAAGTGACGGGAACAATAAGATGTCAAGTCCTATAAGACCTGAATCTTCGGCAACACTGCTGTGAGGACCTCAGATCCTAAATTCGTAACTAACTTCTATTGGAAATAATTTTGTGCTTTTGCAGCTTGAGCGTTAAGTGATAACAAGACATAACGAAAACATTTTTTGAGTTTTCTGTAACACAAAATGTCAATAAAATTTTCGGTTTCCATGCTCGCTGTAGAATGCTTGAAATGTCTACGTTTGTATTCATAAATTCTGAACCGAAATGCGAGAGAAAAATCGCAGACAGAAACTTTAATTTTATCAGCACATTCCATATCTAAATTTGCCGCACGATGTCCTATAATATTAAAATGGATTTTGGGGAAACAGAACATGAAACTGCAAATTTAACTGTATTTGTCTAAGAATGTGAAACAGTGTTGGATCTTTTGAACACCCTTTCAATTACAAAAGCGTAGGAGGGGAATTATTCTTCTGCTTGACGTATGCGTGGTTCTAACAGCGATGTTGCTGAAGATTCAGTCTTCTGTGATGTTACGCCATGTCGACTGACAAATAATTACAGATGTTTTGTCGAACCGCGTTACCTTCATCTTCAGTGTCGAGCAGTTGGGACTACTAGATCCTGAAAATGAAGGACTTACGACCCTCTGCAACGTCTGTAACTATTTACCACTCGACAGGGCAAAGCACTGCAGAAGACTTCTCTCTTCAACCTGTGACGTGTTGGTTTTTCTTTTCGTCCTGGCCACTAAAGGCTTTATGTTGAACATATCTAGGCCCGCTTGGTTTCCCTGTCTCTTTTGCGGCGTTTATATAAAATGGGGCATCTGCCGCAGTTGTTTCCTTCCCCCACTAAGAATCTTCTCAATCTTTTCCCAAAACATTGTTCGTCTTGACGGGTAGGCAATTACTCTTACACAAGTGTTGTGCGGACAAGTATATAGCCAGATATCCAGGCGTTGGGTTTCTAATTGTTCTGTCAGCTAGTGTCTTTATAAATAGTAGGAATCTTCCCCTTTTAACAGTTCAGCGCTTTTGAGTGTGTTAATTGACGTGGAAGAGATCCAGAACTGTATATATATAGCGGCCAGTGAAGCTGAGATATTTGCAGTGTAAACTAACTCCATGAATGAGAGAACTTAACAGTCGCTTATGTCATCAAGAAAAAATTAACCCTTTTTATTGAAGGCAAAGATTCGTGTGTCCACAAAACCCAACGTTGGACTCTGTCCTGAGTTACAGGAATTCATTCACTATACCCAGACCAACAAAATACACAGTACTGTTCTTTTTAGATATTTATGCTACAATTCATTCTGTAGTCTGTCTTACGACAGGTTCGTAGCTTCTTCCAAAGTGAGTTCTCCACAGAGTGCGATCTAGTGCTTCCTCTTTCACTTTCCAGCATCTTTTCTTTTCTTTAAGGTCATCAAGTAGATGCTTATGCCTTCTTCCTCGTCTTCCCGTCATTTCTATCTTTCCCTCTAACTTTCCTTCAATCACGTGTTTCAGAAGGCAGTTTCTACGCAAGATGTGACCAATCCAGTTAGCCTTTCTTCTTTTCGTTGACTCTGTGTATTACTTCTTCATTCCTCACACGATCGGTCCAACTGATCTTCTCCATTCTTCCCCAGCACCACATTTCAAAACTTTCCAGGTACTTCTGATCTACTTTCCGAAGTGTCCACGTTTCAGCACCATACAAAGCTATGTAGCACTTTACTAGTTTCTTCCTTAAATTTAAGTCCAGTTTGCTGGTGAAAAGAGTCTTCTTCTTGTTGAATGCTGCTTTTGCCATGGCAATTCTGGATTTAATTTTATGTGTACACCTTGCGTCATTTGTTAGCATATGTTACAATATCACATTAAAATTTCTACACTTTTCGATCCCCAAGGGTTCATCATCAGGAAATCAAATCAAAGCAGCGCCGCGCAAAATCAAACTAGTTACCTTTAGCATACGGTAGAAAGATGTAGAAAAGTTAAATAGTTAAATAGTAGTGGATCCTGGTGTACAGTATGTCGGAGGCAGCTTCCGTATTAAACGAAGGATAACACATTTGATTCCTTGATGATGATCCTTTTGGGATCGAAACATGTAGGAATTTTCATTGTGATATTGTAATATACTCGTAAATATCTAAGGAACATCTTGTTGGTCTGAGTGTTGTGAATTGGTTATCGTCATTGCACGGAACGAAAAATATAATGTTTTTACATGGATTAATTCTACATGCACACAGTATAACTTTTTACGATCCATAGTTGGACATAGTGTGATACTGTGGGACAACTTACCTTTACCTATAGGTAAAGGTAAAGCAATCCCATTACAGGCTTGGACAGGAGGTTGAGGTTCCCAGATTTCTAGACAATCGGCACATGAAGGTGGTAAGGTTGTCAGCCCCACGCACCGGCCCCAGGAAATACTCCTGGTACTCATTTCTATTACAGGCTCAGTCGACCCCAGGGCCATAGTGCGACGGAAAGGATTATGTCAATGAAGAATCGAACCTGCGACCTTCCGACTTGTAGAGCAGTGCCTTAACCAACTGCACCACCGCGTGTTCCACATTTGTAGTGTATGTAAGATCGTTACAACTTTGCAGGGCGTCGGTTTATCGCCATTGTGGACTAACCAGTTCTATCGTCCCTCTTTTAAGATAGCATATCACAATGAATGACCAGCAACCTCATTGACTGGAGAACAAGATACGTAATGCCGGCTCCATAGAACAGATCGCACTTATCTACAGCGTAGCTATTGTTGGCAGCAATGACATTGAGACGCTCAAACCTGTCTGTGATATGAGTGTGTGGTGCTGGCCACATCAGGATACGATAGCTATTGTAGGCTTTCTTAGTGTGCATCACGACCGATAGATAGAGTTGCATATCAGTGCTATGAGGATGGTACAGATACGTAGCTGTCGTGACAAAGGGGGATTCTATTCGTGTGTGTTGATGTTATCAGTGAGTTGAACAAATCGTAATCTATAATTCTCTACCGAAAGACTAATACAATATCGTACCGAAGTGATAATATCTGAGAATAATTAATTACGAATCTTATAGCTCTTAAAATGTTTGTCTATGAGGTGACGTTAACAGGAATTATATATTAAGAACTATGTATTAATGATCCACGTTTGTTCATAATTTCCAACAGTACATATTCTTACTTCATAAAAATTTGTGGAATATGATGTCAGTATCGTAAGATAGAAACATAGAAGTCACAGACAAATATTAATTAAGTCGGCACAAATTATTATATTTTTATTGTAGGTATTTTTTGCTACGCTAATGCAATTGATCCCGGTGGCCGCGGTCTGAGGCGTGAGTCTACGGCCACTGGCTTGCTGGGATTGCGGGTTCGAATCCCGCCGGGGGGGCATGAATGTCAGTCTCTTGTGAGTGTTGTGTGTTGTCAGGTAGAGGTCTCTGCGACGGGCCGATCACTCGTCCAGAGGAGTCGTATCAAGTGTTGTGTGTCGAACTGAGTGTGATCGCGGAACTTCATAGAGGAGGCCTAGGCCCATTAGGGCTGTCGAGCCATGACAAAAAAATTGCTACCCGTTTCGTCTATGTCTTAGCCATCATTAGATGTAAATTTGTACTTCATATGCAATGCCAAATATATTAGTTGTAACTACGAGGTCCCAAGTTTTGCAGTACATAGTAATGAATTATGTTATAAAATTTTTTACATAAAAGTCAGATGTACTAAAATGTTATTAATGTCGTTCTGTTCTAGTTTGTTGAGTCATTTTTAGTTCTGCACAGCACTCCATTACTCATCTTGTGTGTTGTGTAGGTCAGTTGGTAACTTTTCCAATATATGTTTCTGTGAATCTCGTCTTGTGCTCTTCATTTGAAACTTTTTCACCGTGGCAGTTGAAGCGTGCCGTCTTATTGCTTAATAATTCTGCTGTTCTTTTATGATATTGTC
This sequence comes from Reticulitermes speratus, assembly GCA_021186555.1. Lineage (NCBI taxonomy): Eukaryota > Metazoa > Arthropoda > Insecta > Blattodea > Rhinotermitidae > Reticulitermes > Reticulitermes speratus. The sequence goes on from JAJKFL010000014.1 coordinate 8,119,550, forward strand.
TTCTTATTGAATGAAATATGATTTGTTTATTCTGATGTTTCGCTCTTTTTCTAGTATTTTATTCCGTAATTTATAATTTATTGTATGGTTGTTGTGGTTGCTTGTGTCTTGTAATTACTATGCTTATGGTGTCGCTCTATACTTTTGAGTCTGTAGTTATGACTGTGTACTCTATCACCTTACAAAGTTTCGCATAACTTCAGTGATAATTCAGTTATTCTATTCAAACGGAAAACTAATTTGATATAACTCTAGATTGCGCTGTTGTCATATTGTCTTACATTCTACAAAGAGTAAAAATAAATCGGACTTAAGAGCAGTTAATTTTCGAATAGCCCTGTAGAGCGCACAATCATATAACCTTTTACCATCAACTATTAAGTGGAGATAATTAAATTTCACGTTACTATCACCGTGCATCTTCACTAATTAAACAATATTCACACCAACCGATGCACTATTAAAACCACATTTATTGTATCATAGAACATTCCACTGCACGACGATAAGTACACACCGCTCTGCAAAAAATGCACACATAGCATACGCTCACGCTTCACCACGATTCAAAACACCAGTACTTCCGCAATCAAAAACTTTTACAACCTTTTTGCAAACTTTTAACCACAATTTTAACTTATAAAACATAAGTTTCAATGTGTTTTAATTTTAAACCAAGACAATTTATACAACATTAAGACACAAGTGCTCTTCGATCCTTCAAATTATGTAATTGAAGTGTTAGTGGCTTTCAAAAAAGAAACCCCCTGACGATGATCTGAGGATCGAAACGTATGTAGGGGTATATATTTACAAAAGCTACAATAAAGGTGGTTTTAATAGTGCATCGTTTGGTGTGAATATTGTTTAATTGGAGATAATTAGTTTGAACGTAAAAAAATTCACACGGAATCCATATTGATTTTATAAACTGTAACGAAATACGAAGTCGGGAGATGATGGAATGATGTGAATTCCAAATGTCACTAGGTTAAAATTCGTCGAATGAGGAGAGAGAAGCACAGACGCAATATGACGTCATAAGCTTATCATACGTTACGAAGGCAGATTTGACAGTGCGTCATAGGCACGCCCTTTATGAACATTAAGTTTGGTCAAATAATAAAACCAACGAATGCACTATATTGACCACAGTAGTAATAGTGCGGGTATGGGACCGGAAGTGACGTCACAAGATGGCGGATGTAAACAAAGTCACGTGACAAGGTCAATGACCTTTACCGGAAGTGACGTCACAATGTATGCAAATTGGCCTAATTAATGTTTAATTGATGTAATTAATGATTAATTGATGTAATTAATGTTTAATTGATTTAATTATTGATGAATTAACCTATAAATTACGTAATTATACGCCTATACATAAACAAACGTCCCAGACAGTCTGGCGCCGTAACATTAACCTAAGCTATACGCGGTAATTTTGAATTTTAGAAATTCCGCGGTAATTTTGAATTTATACATGTGGCTACGCGGTATAATTTGAATTTTAAATGTTGGTAGTTGCGCGGTAATTTTAATTTTTACAATATGGCGGATGGGCGGTAAGTTTAAATTTTAATAATATTACGAAAGCGCGCTAAGTTTAAATTTTGGTAATATAGTGGATACGCGGTATATTTGAAATTCCGCGGTAATTTTGAATTATACAACATGTGACTACGCGGTATATTTTTGAAATGCCGGGCTACTTTTGAAATTTAGAATACCCGCGCTACTTTTGAATATTATTACAAGACAATGTGGCGCCTTTTAAACTTAATATAATGGTATATTTAACTGAAAGAGGTAGTTGCGTGGTAAGGTGTAGGACTTATGATCAGAAGATCCTAGGTTCGAATACTACCTATGCCAATTACCTCTTTCTTTTTTAAAGGATAGGAATAGGTTTTTATTAAACTAAATGAAGAACACAATTTCTTTTTTCTTTTTTTCATATGTACACAATGGTGTCTCTTACATTTTATTAATGGAATGTTTTATACATTATTTCGTCGTACAACGTTTCAAAGTCAATACAGTCTGGCGCCGTAACATTAACGTAAGCTATACGCGACAATTTTGAATTTTACAATGTACGCGGTATAATTTGAATATTATTAAAACAAAATAGCGTATGAGCCGGGAAGTTTGAATTTTAGAAAATACGCGGTATAATTTGAATTTATACAAGACAGACTTGAAAATTGCGGTAAATTTGAATTTTACATATAATGCCACTTTGGCCGATGATTGAGCCGACAGGAAGCGAATGTAAACAAACCCCCTGCCCCCAGGTCAACGACCTTGTAGGATGTAAACAAACCCCCACCCCACAGGTCAATGACCTTGTAGGATGTAAACAAACCCCCACCCCATCTATTAGTGATATTTCCAGATGTACACCTCTAGGTCAACGACCTTTTTAGGCTGTAAATAAACCCTACCTTAATTATTGGTTGTTACAATAAACTCCCTATCCCACAGGTTAATGACCATTGTAGGACGTAAACAAACCCTCACCCTATAGATGAGTGATTTTTTTATGTAAACAATCCCCCACCGTAATTAATTACTGTTTAATAAATATTAGGTTAATTAAATATAATTAAAGGTTTTTTTTTACAAAGTAGTTAAATAAATTATCGGTAACTAAACGTTTGAGCGTAAGCTACTATTTTATTTTTTATTTAGACATACGGTAGTTTTGCAAACGCACTAATTTTAAATATTAAACTGTTTTTTAGCTGTTATTACGTAACTGAACTTGTATTTAACTTACTTATGTTGTGAACAGCGCTGGTTTACTAAGCGACTGATGAACTAGAGGGTGTGGTTTTGGTGTTGCTTGGAATGAAAATACGTAAGGTAATATGCTATTTTTAAAATTAGAAAGTAGGTTCCCAGACGCATAATACATTGAATATTAGAATTACTTTAAGCGGGTAGACAGAGCGTAGCCAGCATACAGGCGGTAGTTGCAGGACTTTAACACATTGAGGGAAAGGAATAAACGTTTTCAATAAATTATGTATTATTAACACACGTTTTAAAATAAAATGTTACAATTTACGGGTATAATGTAGAGAGCTAAGAACGGAATATGCATGCAGTGACATTAAGTAGAGACCCTGAAAAAATACAAGAAGCAAGAAAGGACGGCGGAAACGTATGTAGGTTACCTGCAAATTTATGGCCTGGACAGACCCTTAAGGTTCCCAGACGTCTAGACAATTAGTACATGAAGTTGCACTAGTCGCCTTTTCCATTAGCAGATATTCCTGGTACTCATTTCTGTTAGGGGCTGAGTCAACCCCACAACCATAGTGCGGTCAGAAGGATTTTATTAATGAATTCACGACCTTGCCGCTTGTAGAGCGATGTCTAGCTAACTATGCCACCGCGTGCCTTTCACATGCTATGAGAATACGTATATTTTAAAGGTAGCGAAGTGATAAACAAGGTCCTTATATTTTGATGACTCTCCAAATAGCCAAGGAATGTGAGCATGTCCAAACATGTTTTAGTAGGATGTAGGATGGCGTTCTCTATTACGTCAGCGCATTTTATGGTAAACGCTTTAATTTTAATGTAAGCTACTAATAAGTAAAAGTACTATTTTAAATTTTATTTAAAAGAAATGGCGGCTTTGCTGAAATTTTTAAATTTATACAACATGACCGCTACAATTTATATAATAAGGCGAACAAGATGACGGCTTTTAAACTTAATATAATGATATATTTAACTGAAAGGATGGCGAGCTGTATTTTTAAACGTGGAATGTACTACTTTCTAGCTACGGCAGGTTATTTAGACAAGAATTACTTATTAATGGACAGACTGTGTCGCTGCACTAGTTACTGTAAGGGTCTATTTATGTATTAAGGGATAATTACAATATGCTATTATTACAAGTTTTACTGGATACAGTACAGCGCATCATAGTACAGTGGTCGGCGAGACGTTATTTTCACTTTAAACTGTACAGAACGCTTACTAGCACGGAAATAAACTAGATATGTATGATTGGAATGTACTACTTTCTAACTACGGTAGGTTATTTTTAGGATAAGAATTACCCTAAGTTGAGACTTAGCGGCGACTCTTAGCAAGTATGCACGTACCGACTTGTACAAACTACTAACGCTGAACTAGACAATATGACGGCTTTCAGTAACAGAATACCTACGATACCTGTTTTAGAAAAGATTATTATTATTATTTATATATAAGGTTGAAAAGGGATGGTAATAAACCATTGAACAGTTTACACATTAGCATGTTCCATGAATACCCTGTTTACTACAATGAACCTAATTTCTTTAATGTTATACGAAAGTTTTAGCTTTGTGAAATATCATAAGTAGGAAATTTAACCGTCTTTTTTAATGTACAAAGAATTAATTTCACCGTTTTACTTAGTATGATGTTACAACTATGCTATTATGATCTAAATATATTCTAGAACTGTATGCAAATACCACCAGAGTTACTATTGCAGTAGGCTGTTTTGAGGTATATTTTTCTTATTGCAATTGCTAACGTACTTTGAGCGCACTTATTCAGAAAATATGTGTTTGAGCATAGAAATGATTATTGATGTGTTAAACCTTTGTAAGCTTTGTTTTAACTATTAAACATAAGACCTATAGCACTACGTACATGTGACGTAAATATCTACATTAACACACTTGCATATGAAGCGTAATTCTGACTGTAATGAACGATGAGATTTAATAGATGACTGGTTCATTTTAGAATCAGTACGCCAGTGACAGTTATAGGACCATAACAAATATATCTTCACTCACAGGCTGTAGTAATCATTATTACGGGATACTATGTTGAATTTTGATATTTAATTATCTAGAAAACGTATCTGCTACACCCATCTTACAGCTTTGAGATTAGGTTGATTATTTTATGAAATTGTAACTAAAAATATATGCCACTTAGTCAAAATATAATCACTTTAGACATTTATGAATGAAGGGAAAAAGGATCGGATGGCAATTCATAGAACATGAGAACAAAAGATAGTAGGTTAAAAACTTACATACTTTACTTAAATTATTAAATAGCTACAGAAAAGTTAATACATAAATTAAAATGAACACTAGAGGTTTATGCAAACCCAATTATTAAGGATGCATTCCATTTATATGTCGACATGACAACAAAGTTCGTGTGTTTTCCATCCTCAGATGGCACTGGTATAACTTTTTGTGGCAAAAAACGTAGTGATCCAGAGATCATAGCAATTCTCAGGCGACGATAAAATTGTTTTTGATCTTCACAGCGTGCTAGCGTTTCTTTATTTTTTAAGACACTTATCACACGTTGTTTGTTTATTAACGTACGAAGGTGAAAGTGAATTATAGGCGAAAACCCTTTTTTGCGGATGGTTAGGCCGAACGGAGTTGCGTGAATTCTTCGTGATTCTATTAGTGATACGATGGACATGTTATGTTTACCAGCCATTTCACAAGATTATGCTGAAAAACAAATAAAACACGGAATTATATTATATCAGTATAAATATTAAAACATTTACATGTAGGGTATGAAATTTAGAAATTATTATTATTATTAATATGTTTTGTAGATATTTACGATATACAAGTACATTTAGATATTCTTAACTATATAGTTTAAGGTAGGAACTAAATTGAGCACTTTCTTACAGGCCTGAAGAAAGGAGAAAAAAACTTAGAACTATTGCAGCAATAAACTGAAATACGTTATAGTATGAGACAATATTACAATGAGATCAAAACTTTAAATACTATTGTTAGCGTAGGTATGAACTGATACAGCTATTAGCCACAAACGTTAGTTTTTGATTTGTAACATCTTAATATAACATTATATAATTTATGAGTTTAAAACTATTGATACATGACAAACCCTGAGAAGCACTTGATAAAGAGAGTATGAAGTTAATTAAAATTTACTTTTGATTATTTAGGTGCGATGAAATAATGAAAATCTACGTACGGCTGCTATAAACGATAAAGCAGGAAATACGCTGCAGTATCAGTAACTATTACAAAGAGACCAAAACTTTAAATACTATTGATACTATCAACATAAACTATGCATTTACAAAGTTATGTTTGATTTTTAACAAACGAGCTTAGAATAATTAAATATATTTAAACCGGAAAAATAAATTAAGAAGGTAATTAAGATTCATTAATGATTGATTAGGTATGACTTAATTGAGAAAATTACTTACTTACTTACTTGCTGTACAGAATGATGGATAATTACAAACAGGTAAAATCAGCAATGCAATACGATACAGTAATGTCGACTACCACTGAGAGAATGACATTTTAAGTACTGTCCACAGGAATGGGCCGAACTGATGCCGTTTGACAGTTGTTGACGACAAGTTATTTCTGAATTTAGAATTCACTAAAATGACAAACAAGTAGCCTAGACCCTTCGGTACTTGTAGGTCTAAGAGGCGCCAGTAGGTAGACAGATTTTAACGAAGAGGTTGGGGAGGGTTATTTTGATACTTTGGAATGTGGACTAGGGATTGAACAATGCGATAAGCTCGGGTTTTATGTTTTCACGTACAATACACGGTACTTGATATTTCACTCTAATGAACAATTATTATATTATTATAAGTGAGGAATTTTAGAACTTGTAATACCTGTCTTTAACCAGTATTATTTCTGAGGGTTGATAACACGAAATCGGCTTCAATTAATTTAAGGAGATTATGTCCTATCTGGTGTTGAAAGAAACACTTTTTAGATATCTCTGTTTCAAATCATGGAAATAACACTAGCTAATACCTAACATCAGATATGTTAAAACCGTTTTTATTTTATCGACAATAACAATCGTAAAGACATATATCGTATATTATAATATCAAGATCTTAAATACTCTAACACACAGTACCCTGTTATATGTTTTAGTGCCATTTAGTTTCATTTCGTTCGGTATGTACATTCAAAGTACCATTTCTCTACTTGGTATCACAGCCACGGACACATACACTAGGAACTTTTAAGGACAATATGTACGAACTAGATTTTTCACAGACACCAGGGTACAATAGGTGTAATTTTATTTTCATGATATTAATAACATTAATATTGCAATTGCTAAACACATCAGTATATTGTCTAGGTAAATATACTCTAGCAGACGTGGTTGAAGTATTCCTCGTGGAGCAGTATGGATACACATTACTATCTATACATCCTCTCAGCTTTCATTATAAGGGTATTCTGTATTATACTGTAGGTCTACGATTCTGATAGCACAGGTAGAGCTAACTTCCTTGAAATGGAGCCGAGTTCGATCTATCAAAAGACATAAGGATATACATGTTAGATAACTCTCCCTGAAGAAACGAAAAGTATATAGTTAGAAAGGTACTAAAATTTATTTTGAACATTTAACGTGACGTACGGAAAGGAAATTGAAATGTGCGTTATATTTACTTCTGACCAACTATTCTATTATTATTATTACAATACTGTTACTACTTTGCCTTTAAACACTATTTCCGTTTAGCCCTCTATGGTATAGAAAAACGCAGAGTTATATTAGGGGAGGAGGCGAGTGTGCTATAGCGAATACTCTCCTTCGGTTTTCGTATTTAGTGCATGTATCACAGATTTTATACATAGAGATACATGTACAGGACGTGTCGAGGGTTGTTTTGACCTTCATGACGTTGAATTTTATTCTCGATCATATTTTTACTTTCATGAATGAACGATTTTTCTTAATTTAGTTAACATAGAGTGAAGTGCGGTACAGCACAGCATGTTCACTTTAAGGGTCATAGGTCTATTTTTTAATCTTTGAAAGCTTCACCATAGTAAAAACAACCACACAAAAACTCAAAATTCTGAGAGAAACCTAACAAGAGAGCAATAATACGATAAGAGTTTAAAGAACCATGCACTTAGTTTCACCAAAAGCTGAAGGTATATAAGGACGTTGAACCAAATCGCTACTCTCTATGTAGCATCTAAATCGTGATTTTATTAGACACGGCTGATTAGTCCTTTATCAGTAGTGTAGTTTTTTAGCTGAACAACGATGAACTTACATTGAAAAAAATCCATCTTTACATAATTTTTAGGATTTCAACTCAGAGCATACTAAAGCTAAAACACCCCTAATACGTAGAGATATTTCTCATACTTTAAGGAATTTAAGACCATTACTTCATTTGCAACTACGAATCAACGTTCTAGCTGTCGAACTATGCAAACATCATCAGATTTAGATGCACTCAATAAGAAGTGTATTTTTGAAAGAGTCCTCTTTCTAAAATAGTTCTGCACTTCTTTTTGTGTGCAACTAAATCTGATGATGTTTGCATAGTTCGACAGCTAGAACGTTGATTCGTAGTTGCAAATGAAGTAATGGTCTTAAATTCCTTAAAGTATGAGAAATATCTCTACGTATTAGGGGTGTTTTAGCTTTAGTATGCTCTGAGTTGAAATCCTAAAAATTATGTAAAGATGGATTTTTTTCAATGTAAGTTCATCGTTGTTCAGCTAAAAAACTACACTACTGATAAAGGACTAATCAGCCGTGTCTAATAAAATCACGATTTAGATGCTACATAGAGAGTAGCGATTTGGTTCAACGTCCTTATATACCTTCAGCTTTTGGTGAAACTAAGTGCATGGTTCTTTAAACTCTTATCGTATTATTGCTCTCTTGTTAGGTTTCTCTCAGAATTTTGAGTTTTTGTGTGGTTGTTTTTACTATGGTGAAGCTTTCAAAGATTAAAAAATAGACCTATGACCCTTAAAGTGAACATGCTGTGCTGTACCGCACTTCACTCTATGTTAACTAAATTAAGAAAAATCGTTCATTCATGAAAGTAAAAATATGATCGAGAATAAAATTCAACGTCATGAAGGTCAAAACAACCCTCGACACGTCCTGTACATGTATCTCTATGTATAAAATCTGTGATACATGCACTAAATACGAAAACCGAAGGAGAGTATTCGCTATAGCACACTCGCCTCCTCCCCTAATATAACTCTGCGTTTTTCTATACCATAGAGGGCTAAACGGAAATAGTGTTTAAAGGCAAAGTAGTAACAGTATTGTAATAATAATAATAGAATAGTTGGTCAGAAGTAAATATAACGCACATTTCAATTTCCTTTCCGTACGTCACGTTAAATGTTCAAAATAAATTTTAGTACCTTTCTAACTATATACTTTTCGTTTCTTCAGGGAGAGTTATCTAACATGTATATCCTTATGTCTTTTGATAGATCGAACTCGGCTCCATTTCAAGGAAGTTAGCTCTACCTGTGCTATCAGAATCGTAGACCTACAGTATAATACAGAATACCCTTATAATGAAAGCTGAGAGGATGTATAGATAGTAATGTGTATCCATACTGCTCCACGAGGAATACTTCAACCACGTCTGCTAGAGTATATTTACCTAGACAATATACTGATGTGTTTAGCAATTGCAATATTAATGTTATTAATATCATGAAAATAAAATTACACCTATTGTACCCTGGTGTCTGTGAAAAATCTAGTTCGTACATATTGTCCTTAAAAGTTCCTAGTGTATGTGTCCGTGGCTGTGATACCAAGTAGAGAAATGGTACTTTGAATGTACATACCGAACGAAATGAAACTAAATGGCACTAAAACATATAACAGGGTACTGTGTGTTAGAGTATTTAAGATCTTGATATTATAATATACGATATATGTCTTTACGATTGTTATTGTCGATAAAATAAAAACGGTTTTAACATATCTGATGTTAGGTATTAGCTAGTGTTATTTCCATGATTTGAAACAGAGATATCTAAAAAGTGTTTCTTTCAACACCAGATAGGACATAATCTCCTTAAATTAATTGAAGCCGATTTCGTGTTATCAACCCTCAGAAATAATACTGGTTAAAGACAGGTATTACAAGTTCTAAAATTCCTCACTTATAATAATATAATAATTGTTCATTAGAGTGAAATATCAAGTACCGTGTATTGTACGTGAAAACATAAAACCCGAGCTTATCGCATTGTTCAATCCCTAGTCCACATTCCAAAGTATCAAAATAACCCTCCCCAACCTCTTCGTTAAAATCTGTCTACCTACTGGCGCCTCTTAGACCTACAAGTACCGAAGGGTCTAGGCTACTTGTTTGTCATTTTAGTGAATTCTAAATTCAGAAATAACTTGTCGTCAACAACTGTCAAACGGCATCAGTTCGGCCCATTCCTGTGGACAGTACTTAAAATGTCATTCTCTCAGTGGTAGTCGACATTACTGTATCGTATTGCATTGCTGATTTTACCTGTTTGTAATTATCCATCATTCTGTACAGCAAGTAAGTAAGTAAGTAATTTTCTCAATTAAGTCATACCTAATCAATCATTAATGAATCTTAATTACCTTCTTAATTTATTTTTCCGGTTTAAATATATTTAATTATTCTAAGCTCGTTTGTTAAAAATCAAACATAACTTTGTAAATGCATAGTTTATGTTGATAGTATCAATAGTATTTAAAGTTTTGGTCTCTTTGTAATAGTTACTGATACTGCAGCGTATTTCCTGCTTTATCGTTTATAGCAGCCGTACGTAGATTTTCATTATTTCATCGCACCTAAATAATCAAAAGTAAATTTTAATTAACTTCATACTCTCTTTATCAAGTGCTTCTCAGGGTTTGTCATGTATCAATAGTTTTAAACTCATAAATTATATAATGTTATATTAAGATGTTACAAATCAAAAACTAACGTTTGTGGCTAATAGCTGTATCAGTTCATACCTACGCTAACAATAGTATTTAAAGTTTTGATCTCATTGTAATATTGTCTCATACTATAACGTATTTCAGTTTATTGCTGCAATAGTTCTAAGTTTTTTTCTCCTTTCTTCAGGCCTGTAAGAAAGTGCTCAATTTAGTTCCTACCTTAAACTATATAGTTAAGAATATCTAAATGTACTTGTATATCGTAAATATCTACAAAACATATTAATAATAATAATAATTTCTAAATTTCATACCCTACATGTAAATGTTTTAATATTTATACTGATATAATATAATTCCGTGTTTTATTTGTTTTTCAGCATAATCTTGTGAAATGGCTGGTAAACATAACATGTCCATCGTATCACTAATAGAATCACGAAGAATTCACGCAACTCCGTTCGGCCTAACCATCCGCAAAAAAGGGTTTTCGCCTATAATTCACTTTCACCTTCGTACGTTAATAAACAAACAACGTGTGATAAGTGTCTTAAAAAATAAAGAAACGCTAGCACGCTGTGAAGATCAAAAACAATTTTATCGTCGCCTGAGAATTGCTATGATCTCTGGATCACTACGTTTTTTGCCACAAAAAGTTATACCAGTGCCATCTGAGGATGGAAAACACACGAACTTTGTTGTCATGTCGACATATAAATGGAAGCATCCTTAATAATTGGGTTTGCATAAACCTCTAGTGTTCATTTTAATTTATGTATTAACTTTTCTGTAGCTATTTAATAATTTAAGTAAAGTATGTAAGTTTTTAACCTACTATCTTTGTTCTCATGTTCTATGAATTGCCATCCGATCCTTTTTCCCTTCATTCATAAATGTCTAAAGTGATTATATTTTGACTAAGTGGCATATATTTTTAGTTACAATTTCATAAAATAATCAACCTAATCTCAAAGCTGTAAGATGGGTGTAGCAGATACGTTTTCTAGATAATTAAATATCAAAATTCAACATAGTATCCCCGTAATAATGATTACTACAGCCTGTGAGTGAAGATATATTTGTTATGGTCCTATAACTGTCACTGGCGTACTGATTCTAAAATGAACCAGTCATCTATTAAATCTCATCGTTCATTACAGTCAGAATTACGCTTCATATGCAAGTGTGTTAATGTAGATATTTACGTCACATGTACGTAGTGCTATAGGTCTTATGTTTAATAGTTAAAACAAAGCTTACAAAGGTTTAACACATCAATAATCATTTCTATGCTCAAACACATATTTTCTGAATAAGTGCGCTCAAAGTACGTTAGCAATTGCAATAAGAAAAATATACCTCAAAACAGCCTACTGCAATAGTAACTCTGGTGGTATTTGCATACAGTTCTAGAATATATTTAGATCATAATAGCATAGTTGTAACATCATACTAAGTAAAACGGTGAAATTAATTCTTTGTACATTAAAAAAGACGGTTAAATTTCCTACTTATGATATTTCACAAAGCTAAAACTTTCGTATAACATTAAAGAAATTAGGTTCATTGTAGTAAACAGGTATTCATGGAACATGCTAATGTGTAAACTGTTCAATGGTTTATTACCATCCCTTTTCAACCTTATATATAAATAATAATAATAATCTTTTCTAAAACAGGTATCGTAGGTATTCTGTTACTGAAAGCCGTCATATTGTCTAGTTCAGCGTTAGTAGTTTGTACAAGTCGGTACGTGCATACTTGCTAAGAGTCGCCGCTAAGTCTCAACTTAGGGTAATTCTTATCCTAAAAATAACCTACCGTAGTTAGAAAGTAGTACATTCCAATCATACATATCTAGTTTATTTCCGTGCTAGTAAGCGTTCTGTACAGTTTAAAGTGAAAATAACGTCTCGCCGACCACTGTACTATGATGCGCTGTACTGTATCCAGTAAAACTTGTAATAATAGCATATTGTAATTATCCCTTAATACATAAATAGACCCTTACAGTAACTAGTGCAGCGACACAGTCTGTCCATTAATAAGTAATTCTTGTCTAAATAACCTGCCGTAGCTAGAAAGTAGTACATTCCACGTTTAAAAATACAGCTCGCCATCCTTTCAGTTAAATATATCATTATATTAAGTTTAAAAGCCGTCATCTTGTTCGCCTTATTATATAAATTGTAGCGGTCATGTTGTATAAATTTAAAAATTTCAGCAAAGCCGCCATTTCTTTTAAATAAAATTTAAAATAGTACTTTTACTTATTAGTAGCTTACATTAAAATTAAAGCGTTTACCATAAAATGCGCTGACGTAATAGAGAACGCCATCCTACATCCTACTAAAACATGTTTGGACATGCTCACATTCCTTGGCTATTTGGAGAGTCATCAAAATATAAGGACCTTGTTTATCACTTCGCTACCTTTAAAATATACGTATTCTCATAGCATGTGAAAGGCACGCGGTGGCATAGTTAGCTAGACATCGCTCTACAAGCGGCAAGGTCGTGAATTCATTAATAAAATCCTTCTGACCGCACTATGGTTGTGGGGTTGACTCAGCCCCTAACAGAAATGAGTACCAGGAATATCTGCTAATGGAAAAGGCGACTAGTGCAACTTCATGTACTAATTGTCTAGACGTCTGGGAACCTTAAGGGTCTGTCCAGGCCATAAATTTGCAGGTAACCTACATACGTTTCCGCCGTCCTTTCTTGCTTCTTGTATTTTTTCAGGGTCTCTACTTAATGTCACTGCATGCATATTCCGTTCTTAGCTCTCTACATTATACCCGTAAATTGTAACATTTTATTTTAAAACGTGTGTTAATAATACATAATTTATTGAAAACGTTTATTCCTTTCCCTCAATGTGTTAAAGTCCTGCAACTACCGCCTGTATGCTGGCTACGCTCTGTCTACCCGCTTAAAGTAATTCTAATATTCAATGTATTATGCGTCTGGGAACCTACTTTCTAATTTTAAAAATAGCATATTACCTTACGTATTTTCATTCCAAGCAACACCAAAACCACACCCTCTAGTTCATCAGTCGCTTAGTAAACCAGCGCTGTTCACAACATAAGTAAGTTAAATACAAGTTCAGTTACGTAATAACAGCTAAAAAACAGTTTAATATTTAAAATTAGTGCGTTTGCAAAACTACCGTATGTCTAAATAAAAAATAAAATAGTAGCTTACGCTCAAACGTTTAGTTACCGATAATTTATTTAACTACTTTGTAAAAAAAAAACCTTTAATTATATTTAATTAACCTAATATTTATTAAACAGTAATTAATTACGGTGGGGGATTGTTTACATAAAAAAATCACTCATCTATAGGGTGAGGGTTTGTTTACGTCCTACAATGGTCATTAACCTGTGGGATAGGGAGTTTATCGTAACAACCAATAATTAAGGTAGGGTTTATTTACAGCCTAAAAAGGTCGTTGACCTAGAGGTGTACATCTGGAAATATCACTAATAGATGGGGTGGGGGTTTGTTTACATCCTACAAGGTCATTGACCTGTGGGGTGGGGGTTTGTTTACATCCTACAAGGTCGTTGACCTGGGGGCAGGGGGTTTGTTTACATTCGCTTCCTGTCGGCTCAATCATCGGCCAAAGTGGCATTATATGTAAAATTCAAATTTACCGCAATTTTCAAGTCTGTCTTGTATAAATTCAAATTATACCGCGTATTTTCTAAAATTCAAACTTCCCGGCTCATACGCTATTTTGTTTTAATAATATTCAAATTATACCGCGTACATTGTAAAATTCAAAATTGTCGCGTATAGCTTACGTTAATGTTACGGCGCCAGACTGTATTGACTTTGAAACGTTGTACGACGAAATAATGTATAAAACATTCCATTAATAAAATGTAAGAGACACCATTGTGTACATATGAAAAAAAGAAAAAAGAAATTGTGTTCTTCATTTAGTTTAATAAAAACCTATTCCTATCCTTTAAAAAAGAAAGAGGTAATTGGCATAGGTAGTATTCGAACCTAGGATCTTCTGATCATAAGTCCTACACCTTACCACGCAACTACCTCTTTCAGTTAAATATACCATTATATTAAGTTTAAAAGGCGCCACATTGTCTTGTAATAATATTCAAAAGTAGCGCGGGTATTCTAAATTTCAAAAGTAGCCCGGCATTTCAAAAATATACCGCGTAGTCACATGTTGTATAATTCAAAATTACCGCGGAATTTCAAATATACCGCGTATCCACTATATTACCAAAATTTAAACTTAGCGCGCTTTCGTAATATTATTAAAATTTAAACTTACCGCCCATCCGCCATATTGTAAAAATTAAAATTACCGCGCAACTACCAACATTTAAAATTCAAATTATACCGCGTAGCCACATGTATAAATTCAAAATTACCGCGGAATTTCTAAAATTCAAAATTACCGCGTATAGCTTAGGTTAATGTTACGGCGCCAGACTGTCTGGGACGTTTGTTTATGTATAGGCGTATAATTACGTAATTTATAGGTTAATTCATCAATAATTAAATCAATTAAACATTAATTACATCAATTAATCATTAATTACATCAATTAAACATTAATTAGGCCAATTTGCATACATTGTGACGTCACTTCCGGTAAAGGTCATTGACCTTGTCACGTGACTTTGTTTACATCCGCCATCTTGTGACGTCACTTCCGGTCCCATACCCGCACTATTACTACTGACCACTTTTATTATGGCCTATGTCCCCTCACCCTACACGTGTTTCAGAACCTTATAGTTCCATCCTCAGCGGTTTGCCATGTGCTACCAATTACTCACATATCAAAACAAATACACAATATGTACAATAGTCTGGTAAAATCTTAAAACCATAGGTAAATGTATATTCAGAACCTGTTTAAAATTGTACGATATGTACAATAGTCTGGTAATTTTACCAGACTATTGTACATATTGTGTATTTGTTTTGATATGTGAGTAATTGGTAGCACATGGCAAACCCCTGAGGATGGAACTATAAGGTTCTGAAACACGTGTAGGGTGAGGGGACATAGGCCATAATAAAAGTGGTCAATATAGTGCATTCGTTGGTTTTATTATTTGATTAAAAAATGCACGGTGGTAATACTGTGAAATTAAGTTTGGTGTATCACAGCAGAGTTAGATGAAGTTCAGTTAAATGTTACTTTAGTATGAAGTATCTTACATGTTACTTTGATGATTAGAGTGGATGGAAGGATGGATATGTATTATAAATTGGATATAGGTATATACACTGAATATTATAAGTTCATCCATTTGTATACTTTCATTTTTGAAGGAAGAAAGTTTTGTTTTATGAGATGACCCCTTCTGTCTGCATGTCTTCTCCTCCATTTCAAGTTTTTATTCAGTTACGTGATTCTCACGAAATTTCTTACTGACATCACGCTATTAGAGGCTGCGCCAACCTCGCAGATTTTCATTTTCCTGTAATCGATAGTAAGAGGTTGAAGACAGTGTGAATTTGTGAGGCGCAGCAGCCAGAGCATCACTTAACTTATGGTTCCGTTGTGACGGGTTAATTTACCTTAAAAAATATACACATCTTTAAAGTCATCTCTTTTTTGCAATTTAAAATAACATGGCTGTCGTACGAAAATATTCGTTAGATTTTGGTGTAATAATTATATCTATTTGAACTTATTATGCCATATGCCCATCTCCATACAGAACTAGATCATAAACATATCCACATAGTACGTATGAAATACTTCCTGCAAGTCAGTAATTACAAATATGGCGACAAGGCAATGCTTTGATGTTACGTCCACTAAATTTAATGCGCACAGTTCTTGTATTTTTTTTTTTTCAAAAATTAAATAACGGCAGTACTAATACTCTGTAGGTAATGGTGCAGTAGTCATCGTCACTTACAACAATTACTCTCCTACAACTACTTCCGTCTAACCTCTATGTTAAACTTACCTTTCCATTCCTAATCTGATCCTTTCTACCTACTCATTTAAAATGTAGAGGGTTATTGTTGCACCTGATCACACTCAGTGACACACACAGACTCTGCAGGACTCCTCTGTAAGAGGTGTCGACCCGTCGCAGAGACCTCCACCTGACAACACACAACACTCACAAGAAACTGATATCCATGCCCGAGGCGGGATTTTTTTTTTTTTTGCCTGTCCGGGGTTTTTCCCCTTTGATCCATTTTTGTACTGTTTAAATCCTTTCGTCCCTCATGTCACGTTACGTTCCATATTACCGTCCTTACAACAAACACAACACAGACATCCATGCCCCCGGTGGGATTCGAACCCACGATCCCAGCAAGCGAGCGGCCGCAAACCCACGCCTTAGACCGTACGGCCACCGGGATCGGCATTAAACTTACCAAGAAGCGTAAATAAATAATTATGAAAATATATTATTTTTTATGTCTGTAATTTGCACTAGTAGGTACATTTTCCGGCTATTAAATTTTCGAAATTTAACGTAAAGAGTTGCACCTTTTCGACATTTATAATTTCGACACGTGTATAATGATAGTGTACTTATTCGGTCCGTGAGTCATCTCCCTGTGCAGTTTATTAGGCATCGCCTCTAACTGGGAAGCTTAACAAAGATTTAGTGCTGCTGTTTTGGTGTTACGTTCCTACGTCCAACAGTAGCAGATCCTCACCAAATCCTAAATGTTCTTCGAATATCAATTGCCACACAAACTTTCACGACCCTGTATTAAATGACGCTGATATCCTTTCCGCTTCAGGAGTATACACACAGGTCGTTTTGGTATTATTAATGATGTTAAATCAGATGCAGACAGCAGCAAAAGGAGCCGGACTGATAATTAACAGAACAAAAACACAATACATGGAAAGCAGCAAGAATAGAACTAATGGGTTAAGTAATATCATGCTAAATGGACAACCTTATGAAGGGTTTTCAAGTTTTAAATATTTTGACTCTATGGTTGCATATAATAATGATGTTATGGTTGATAAAAAAGAAAAAATTGCAGCTGGAAACTGCTGTCTCCGTGCTCTGGACAATGTTTTAAAGGCAAGATACATTGCGAAAAAAAAATTAAAATAAGAATGTATAAAACTATAATTAAACCAGTCGTAAATTATGGCAGTGAAGTTTGGACGATTACTGACAGAATAGCTTTTATTCTAATAACTTGGGAAAGGAAAATACTAAGGAAAATTTATGGTCCCAAGTGTGAAAATGGAGTTTGGCGAATTAGAACTAACTTGGAACTCCAAAATATACATAAGGACAAAATATTATATCATATATTAAAACTAGAAGATTGGAGTGGCTGGGCCATGTGGTTCGAATAAAGGATTTTAAATTACCAAAGAAGATTTTGAAAGCCAAACTGGATAAAAAGCGGAAAATTGGTAGATCTAAATTAAGATGGTTTGATGACGTCCAAACTGATATAAGAACACTAGGAATTAAGAGATGGATGTACAAAGGGCGAGATAGATTAAAATGGGCAAGAATCACAAGGGAGGCTAAGGTCAAACTCAAAGGACCGTAATGCCATAGAAGAAGAAGAAGAAGAAGAAGAAGAAGAAGAATGGTGTTAAATTAAAGCAAGTTGGTGTCATGATGTTCCTACAAATGTTAATGAAAACACGACAAGTAGTTAAAACGGTATCAAGTACGAGGACCGAATAACACAACTTTTAAGTATTATATGTTCGTATATTTACTACGCTACTACATGCTTCGGCCAAACTGTACGGCCGTCATCAGGTAGTCTACAAATACATATTAAGAACGTGTGACCTAGGAAGAGACCTCGTCCTAGGCCACACTTTCTTTATGTCGAATTTCATGAAGATCCTCCTAGTGGAAGCTAAGTTCCATGCAGACGAAAAGACCGACGGAACGACGGAAAGACAGGCAGACATGACGGCACCAATAGTCGCTTTTCGCAATTTTGCAAACGCACCAAAAAATTTACATTGGCAGATTATCCCCGCAATTTGACCGTCTTATAACGAATTTAGGAGTAAAATAACTTTGCAATTGTGTCGGTCCTTAGAGGGTATTAACAGAAGTGTGTTGTGATATTGTGTGCAGTGCTCCGTGTCGTGTGGAGAAGGCGAACAGACACGCACTGTCCAGTGCAGGGATGCTAGCAACGCACCGAGCGCTCTGTGCGATCCTCTCACCAAGCCGGTTAACGTGCAGCTCTGCAGGACCGGCATTCCCTGCCCGATCTACCGCACTAGCTTCTATGATTCAGGTAACAACAGAGAAAACGGCCTGTGCTTCATTTACATGTACCTTATATGCATTTATTATAGAGGGTTATTTTAGAGTACAGTGAACCCTCGAACTTCGAACGGTTTGATGTTCGAACAACTTGAAACTCGAACAAAAAATTCGAGGAAAATCCGGGTTTGAAACTCGAACAAAAACTCGAAAGTCGAACAAACAATCACGTGGTCGCCTTCTCTCTCTGCTTGGTCCAGATGAAAGAAGGGTAATTCACCTTCCAGTGAACAGTAATATCCCTCCTACTATTATTATTGATTGATTATTGTACAATATTTTTTATGTATGTACTATTATAAATAAAAATTTTCAATTATTGAAATTAAATATACTTGTTTTATCATTATGATCTTTTGAAATAGGCACTTAAAATGTTTTATATTGGGTAAATTTTGGGGGTCTTGAACGGATTAATTCAATTTACATTATTTCTTATGGGGAAATTTAACTCGAAAGTCGAACAACTTGAAAGTCGAATCGTCTCCTGGAACGGATTGTGTTCGAAGTTCGAGGTTCCACTGTAGATTGTTTTCACTCCGTGCATTAATGTTCAATTTTACAAAATATTTTTATACCATCATATTACCTTATATATTACGCACAGAGGAATTTAAAAAATTGGCGACATTGTCATGCCGATAGAGTTATTCTGGCTTCGCTGTATAAATGGCATATGGGTAGCAGATGGTACACATCAGACTTCAGGTGTTCACAATTGACATGTAAGCATTGGTTCCACCATGGCATCAAGGCTTGTATCCCGGCAAAGAAGTAATCAGTGTCAAGTGTCTGTGGCTATGAGGTGACGGCTTGCTTCACGTCTGCTTCTGTTGCGAAACGATTGCCAACCAGGTGCCCCTGAAGGAGTCCAAATACATGGAAATTACTGGGCGCGACTTCGGGGCTGCAGAAAGGTTGGTCTAAAGTTCCCAGCCGTAACGCCATGGTCTGTTGGGGCCCATTGCCAACATAGGTGGATTAGAATTGTAACAATTTTATGTAGGGCTGTTCGCATACCACATAAAACCAACAGCACCGTCCAAAGCATGTTATGTGAAAAATTGACATAAAAAAGAAGTCTTTTCCGAGGTAGTGGTATTTAGCAACTGAGATGCGTAGACACTTTTTATCCTGCGGCTTGAGTACCGCGACTTGAGTTAGTGTTGCTTTGTTGTGTTGGCAAACCTGACCTAATGTGGTCTGAAATTTAGAGGCGCGAGACGTATTGAAGACCGTCACGAAGGTATACATTACTTCCAGTTGTTATTAAAATGCGAGTATATTGCTTTGGACAAAACATATTAATATTTTGAGGTGTTACAAAACAAAGATTTGTAAAACGTCACGTCTGAGCGTCGTGAGATTATTGAGTGGGACTCTTGTTTTGTGTTTTGTTGAACTATGCGTTTTATTCATAAGACTGCCAGCCTGAATAAGATGTAACTGAATGTTTGCTATGTTGTATTCGATGGAGTATGAAAGTTTCAAATTTCAATGTTGCGCCCCACCAGAAAACAACTTTGTTTACGTAATTTTAGATTCTCACAGCGGTGATGTTGCCCTCGGTGGACTAGTGGTTAGCGTGCTCGCCACTGGGCCCAAGGTTCGCGGGTTCGATCCCGACCGAGGGCGATGGATTTTTAAGGGTGATAAAAATCCGGAGCACCACTTCCTTCGGAGGGGAAGTAAACCCGTCTGTCCCATGTCGTAGATTTACGGCATGTAAAAGAACCCTACTGGCATGAATAGAACTAGTAATGCACGTCGGCAAAATTCAGCGGCCATTTCTCACCCAAGTCTCCTGACTGCCTGCCAGATGGCTCTGGCAGTCACATCAGGATTGAGTGGAACTTGTTCGGTCAGTGGGCTGGTCACCCAGCTACATCAACGCACATGACCATAGACCCTCCGAAAGGAGGCCCCCAATGCTCCGCGATTGGAGCGACATGGGGATTAACTAACTAACAGCGGTGATAATAAAAATGTCAGTTTATAAATATATTTCGCCTCGTATGTGTTTAGTCTGCACGGCGTCATATCCCGAAGACTGTCATAATGACGCATGATTACGAAATTCCATACATGTTAAGGTACAGTACCATCCAAATGCGTTTAGGAAATCGTACGCCTATGAAAGATCGGAACAAATCCTTTCTGCACGAGGTTTGGATATGTTCTAGGGGTAGAAGGACAGGAACACCTGCCCGGATTGGACCACACACAACCCTTGGTGCAACCTTACCCGCCACCAGCACCGGGACCATCGCACCATGCCGCATATGAGAGTCTGGTCTCCAGCGAGCTTGTTGTTCCTTCGGAATCGACGTAAGTTCCTTTCATTAGAGTAAGTGGCATAAAGGAGCTGAAATTCGCTAGCTTACTATGTCAAGTCGGAAAAAAGGCCACGTTTTTTACTGCATATAGAGTCTGTTTATATGAGTGACATCTCATTTGGCCGCCATTGTGAAGCAGTTTTGTTGGAAATAATAGTATCATTAAATCCAACCTCACAGCAGACTCGTTGTAAACGTAACATATAATGGCCGTACATGAACTTTTCTGGAAACATGTACCTGAAACAGAATATTTCAGGTCTAGTTACAGTCCTTCTTCCCTATGTCTTGAGTAGTACAACTTAAAAGTACTCTACAGTAGTTCTAAGTTACCTGTCTCTAGAACGTAAATTTTAATGTCCATTATCCAGAATGTTTCTTTTGTCTTGTCCCTGACGACGGAAGCTGTTATGGGATATCCCGGCGCATGCATGCTTTATATGAAACAAAGCTGCCATGATCCGGGACACCATAAAAGGGACATCTTGTATTAAGTTCGTAGCTACGTTTGCAGTTAACATAACTGCTAAATACTGCCTCGTGGGTTACGGATATTGATGTTACATGATGTCACTAGTCTCTGGAGACAGGTGATCGCTGTTTATGGAAACAGTCAGACGATTATGTGAAATCTATAAACGAAATGGTTGGTTTCTTAATGTTAAATCGGGCATTGCAATTCTTTAAAGGGTAAAAGCCTTTGATACTGAGGCGTACTGTGGTTTGCTAACGGAAGAACTGACAGCCAGCCTGAACGTTTTGGAGAAGAGAAAAACTCTCGCCCCTGCGGGAATGTAACGAGGATACCCAGGTTGTCTAACTTGTAGCATAGTCACTATACCGACTGAGCTATTCCAGCTTCCAGAGGAACTCTGCCCTTTACAGCCTCTCATCATGCCATATTTCTTTACAAATTACAAAATCTTGCTATACGGTTTAGTTACGTAAATTTCAAAATCTGGTTTACTTATATTGCGATTTTTTCTCCAGTGGGAAGTGACTCGGGAGAAAATATAAATAAAGAAGTATAATAGCCCCCCCCCCTCCGGAACTTTGTGATTTTTTAGGCACCCAAAACGCGGCTAAGTGCTCGTGTTGTTTGAAATTATCCGACTGATCAAAATGGAGAGTGTAATTCCGTGTCGCCCTGTTATACTTATCTTTTCTGAGTTCTCTCTTTGCACTTTCTGCGTTGTCTTTGGTCATGATATACGTTTGGTTCAGATACAAATTTATGTTTTAAAGCTAATTACACTACAAACAAGCTTCACTGCGAAGAGCCAGAAAGTTTTCCTTGCATTTAATTAAATATTCTCCGTACAGAAAAACGTTTTAAAAAAGAAGTTTTATATCCCAATGAGTTGTGTGTTTTGTATGAGCTTTTTGTGTACGTTAAACCTTGTTTAAAGAAAATTGTAACGTTTGAGTTTCATGTACAGAAGGGGAGCGATAAAAACACACACAAATGCGGCCCACAAGTTTTAGCGTAGACTCCAATCACCAACTTTTATTTACAGTTTGGTCCATCTAAAACCATACTTAATATAAAACAACTGTAGGTACAAGATTGTAGGTTAGCACAGCGATCTTTCTGAAGATAAAGTCAATACGATCTCCCGAAACGTCTGTAACTTTTTTACTAGTAGACACGGCACAACATCCTAGAAGATTTGAATCTTGGGCAGTGAGTGCCTTCAGTTGGTAGTTTCCGGGGATTAATTCGCTTACCAGTGGCATCGGTCAACGCGTGCAATATATTTGGGAACACTTATGTCTGTTCTGTGGCCAGTGGTCATTGAACTAGCGTGTTTTGTAGCAATCACTTTTTCCTTGTGTTCAGTGAGTTATGTAAGCTCGTTGTTTTCTATCTGGTACGGTTTTAAATGGATCACTTTTTACATCACTTAGTAATTTCAGAAAACAAAACCGCGTGTCTAGGGACAAACTCCATTTCGCCTCCATTTTGTGCAGTGCAAAAAGAGCGCGCAACTTAAATAATATACGCCTGTAATATAGAATAATGTTCGCAGATGGAGTTACTATCAGGTAGGGAAAATGGTCACTTGTTGAGCTCACTACGCCCTCAGCTTTGTGTGGTACTGTGTTTGTATTGTGTCAGCATAGTATAGGCTCTTTTCACTTCACTTTCTGTTCGCCCAGTAGATCGCGCTCGGCAGCAACACGGAAATAGGTCGTTATCACAATTTGTTTTGTTGTTGATGTTGTGAAGCTGCTTCTTCACATACAGTGTGTGTGTGTGTGTGTGTTTTTTGTGTTTGTGTTTGTGTGTAGCCTATCTTTGCTGCAATCTTGAAGCACAACTTAAGGCCGTCTTCCATTGTGGTTTTTCAGCCATTTCGAAATGTTCTTTGCGTGTGGCTGGTTGTATTTGAGGTACAGTATTTACTTCTCATGATCGGGGCGTCTTTCACTTCACGCCACGGAGCACTGTTTTCTCTCTGTCTTTCTGTCCAGCACTCAAACTTTCACTTGACGGGTGGCAGATGTTATGGCTAACAGCTTTATGTGCGCAAACTTTTTAGTTTTCCCTGCGGTGTAGCTCAGGTTTACATTTTTCTGGGTTGTAAAGCTACATCACTGGATAATTGGTTCTCGGCGTTTCTAGACCGTCTCGAAACGTCGGGAATTGATTATGCAGTGACGCGGCTTGTATCACAGAGGAACGTCAACCTCATATTCCGCAAGCAGGAGTACCCGTTCTTCGCCCTGGACGTAATCGTTTTTATCAATATAGTATGTAGTAGACGAAACTTTAAAGAAGGAATGACTCTCACAGTAAGAAATTAAATTTTACTTACGTCTAGGTTAGCATAGATTTTCCAGAAACTTAGGATCCGTCTCAAAGTTCTAGGCGCCCGAAGAGTGACATGAGGCATGTTCCATGCTGAGGATCGGCGTCTGTATTAGCGACCACCGTATGGACTTCAGTCGCCACGGCGACCTGGCACCGGCATCAGTGCATTCCTGCTTATGTGATTAAAAAACACATACTAGGAATGAATATCCCATTAGTATCCGAAATGTCAACCACACTCATTGCATATCGCTTTACCAAACCTGGCTACCGTGCATATTGGCAATAGTACGGAGCAAACTACATTTCTTAGGGCAGGGGTGCACAAATCCTAGGCGCCAGGTCACCCGGGCGACTAAATTTTGTAAGGCTGCGCCTAATATTTGTGAGTCCTCGGTGTGGAACGTGCTTTATATCACATTTCTGGGGCCTAGATTTTTGAAAAAATTGTGCATCCTTGTCTTTGGGTGTCGTATATTAAATCAGTGGTCACACATGGCAAAATATACATTTCTAAATATGTGTTACGTGAGAGAATGACTGAAGGACCGAATTTGATTATTGTTCTTGGGGTTATTTAAAGATGCTAACGGTAAGGTTATGTAGCTTCGAATGGTACGATTGCTGTAAATAATGAATTGGAAATTATGCCCACGTTTAATCGGAAGGGCTGAGGAAAAGTACAAAAACCTTCATACAGGATAAAGGCTGTTCTGGTCGAGTTTCGTAAGGGTATCTCCCGAATACAAGCCAGAAGCTGAAGACTGAATTTAAATCTTGGTTACTGCTATCGATTCTGTCACTTGCGGTCTCACTACTGTGTACTTAATGTGTAACAAAATGTACCGCCAGTTATGCTCTTAAAACAGTAGAATGATAACATCGGAACGATAGCATTACTAACAGCTTAAATACGCTGCATTTTGTGGTATATTAACTCATATACCTTACAATATATACAGGACTACTCAGATTTAAGCTCTGTGCCTTGTTGTATTCCTTCCTGCCGCACTATGGCCCTGGGGTCGACTCAGCCTCTAACAGAAATGAGTACCAGGAATGTTTTCTTGGGAGTAAAGGTGGCCGGTGCGTAGAGGCTGACAACCTTACCACCTTCATATGCCGACTGTCTAGAAATTCTGGCAGCCTCCACCTCCTGGAGCTCTAAGGGCCTGCCAGGCCTGTAATGGGATGGTCTAGTTATATTTCTGTAAGACGCAACATTATTCTGTGTAAACCTTTTTCAATAGACTTTAAGTTAAAATCGAAAAGTGTGCCTACCTAAACGCACATTTTGCAACCGTAAGCTTCATGCTTGCGATGTTTCTTTGCTATTTGAAAGCAAAATAATATTGTAATTGCATATAATTGCTTCATGACTGCAAGCGGTGTAGATGAATATTTTAGGTCTTCTGGGATGTTATGCTTTGTTGTTGGGTGGGTAGTTCCCGACGTCGAAGGAATGTAATGCCGTCATCTTCAACTTCCTAGACTGCTTGACCCTCGAAGATGACAGCACTATGTTTCCTTCGAAACGTCGGAAACGACTAACCAACGACACAGGGTCACGTCCTCCGCTGTCACCATCAGCTTTTCCTATTACCTTGGAACATTTAGACCCATAGGCTGGATAAAAAATGTATTGAGCACAAGAAACGAGATTTAATTCTTGTAGTGTCCTGGGTGATGACTTCGTATAATCTGGCAGGGGATTAAGAAATTTCGAAGGATTTTATTGCCTCCATCTTCACGGTAAACGTGATGATTGAAGTAGGAGACATATTTCTTCCTAAACGATGGTAACCATCGCATGGACTACACATTGCGTAACATACAAGACCAGAACTATTATTAATACCTCACATCAAACATAGGATGTACGTTTTCCGGACAGACTGAGGGCGGCTAGCAAAATCTTCAAATATAGGCTGAAAAGTGTCGTAGCAGAGCGCAATCTGCCTGCGAATTACGTACAGACTACGCAACGAGGCAGAGCGTAAATACAGGTACATTTAGAGAAGTAAAGGAGACACCACGTTCTTAGTCACTCCACATTTATGGGTTAAAATACAAAAGGAATTTTCTTAAACCAGTTCGGCAACATTGGTCTCAGAAACTTTTAATTAAAACCCGGAATAATGACACGTTTCACGTTACCTCGTCTGGTTTAATTCGCAGTGACAGATCGACCGTTAATGAGAAGAAATCTTCGTACTCTGTGAGCGGCTGGTAAATAACCGCTGCAAGGCAAACCTGCAATGTACGAGTATACCTAAAAGTAAAAACACCGACGCCTCAGAACGCTACAATTGGTTTATTGAATTTGTATACGTCGGCTAAGCCTGTCCTCGACTACGCTAACATCGAGATCCAGGGTTTAAATCACACTCGGAACACGGAGTTATGTCCGCCTTTTTCCTACAATCATGTCGTCTTATCTAGACAGGCTAGAGGTTCCTGCAATGGACCGATCCCCGTCCAAGGGTCCTACAATATTTTTCAAGATTGTAGTTGCGGGAAGTAAGTTTTAAATTGTTGAAGCCCAGACTGCCTAATCCCATCGAGGCCGAAGAAAGAAAGGAATATACACGTATAGAAACATATAAGAAATGGAATAAAATTTTAAAATATTTGTTTTTATATTCCACGGACTTACTAAACTTTCCAGGGAAATAAATTGTTTCTCCTAAAAGAGAGGCGGTGAACCACTAACACGCATGTCATATTTCCTGTTTTCGCAGCGCTTTGTTTCACAGAAATAATTTGATGTAAAAAATACTAAACGAATTACTAACGATATGTTAATTTGCGTTTGGATGAGTGTGGATGAAAATGAAATTTATGTCAACTAACGCGGAAATGCACAGTAGCACATCTGCACACGAACTTAAAACAAAGAACGATGCTACCTTCCAAATTGTTTTTCGATTTTCGACTGTCGATCGTGTGTGTTATTTCCTTCATTTCAATCAGTCGACATGCAGGCAGCTATTTTCGGTTTCTGCAAGAGAACTGTTTGTTTTTTCGTGGGTGATTTGTTGTGGTTCATTTTAGAGTTCTGCAGACTTTGCTGAAGCAGAGGTCGAAAATTATTAACAGGAGTGAAGGAGAATTTCAAGGGCGCTGAAGTACGGCGGGAGGGGTGGATATTTTCACAGCGCGAATGCTGCTGCTACTAACATCAGCCACTCGGAGCCCATTGCACTCTCTTCCCCTTTCTCATATTGCATCTTGAGAACATGGGATGCATGCCACATTACTGCCTCTGGACTTGCACATGCTTACATGCCATGGCAAAAGCTGTGAGTATGTTTTGGCAGTGCGTTCTTTGCCGTTTTACGCACCTAACCGAGCTTGGAATTCAACTGAACTGAAAATCTCGTAGATAAGTGACATTGCACTCTTCATTAGTGCTACTAAACCTGCAGAAATACCTGTTCTGCGCCCGGGATATGAATGATTTCCTTGTCAGTATAGCAGTATACCATACAAAGAAGGAATAACAACTCAAATTAAGAAATTTAAATTTACTTATGTAACAATTTAAAAAAAAATGGGAATTAATTTTCAAATCTCTTTCCGTATGCTGTGCCGCAACACTTGCACGTCACTTGAACTGGCCATGGCTACCGTACGTACTGGTAAGAATAAGGAGTAAGCTTTCATAATATAGGGAAATTACTTTATCTGACAACTCGCATGATCCTTCAGTGAGAATGTTTCGCGTGACTGTAGGGCGATCGCTTCTATTCCAGTCTGCCTTAAGTCGGTGCCCCACATTTCATTTCAGTGTATTTCAGTATAATTATATTTGTACTCACCATATTTAAACAAGGTGCTGGAAGTGTTTCCCTTCGGCTCACAGGTTCGCTTTGCATCTAAGATATTGTTCACTGCAGGCCGAAGTTTCATGAGTTAAGAGAGCCGACAGGAAGTGACTAACAATAGTTGTCAGATAAAATATTTAATGTGCCTACGTATTTTGGTGTCCTGGGTTAGATCGGCGGTGGGAAACAGGCAACAGAAATGTTACGTTTCTCTATACGTTGAACGCCTCGACTTCGGCTATCTGCTTTCACTATCGTTTTATTTATGCTTCTTCTTACCTTTTATACTACGCAATTTTTAAGCTGTGAATGAATATTAGTCTATATGACTAATGTACTGAATTGTATTACCTATTAATATATTTTCAGTAAATTTACTTAAACACTTAACTGTGACACACTGATGTCTGATATGATTTGCCTTGTACTTAATTACAAATTGATCACTCAAAAATTTTGAAATTAAAGTTATATATCTTACAGCTCAATATTTAATTTTCTGCACAAATTGTTATACGATAGATAATTTTTGAGTGAAATTACAGATTTATGTTTGAACTTTATGTGAAATAATAAGAATCAATATTGAAATTATATATATTATTAAAATATATGCATATAGACATGTATTTATTCTTGTAACGTAATTATTGTAAAGAAAATTGCATGGATCAAATACAAGGAAAGTACTTTCATAATTTAAATACGATTGGACAGGTAAGGAAACCTGTGGCACAACATTACACGCTATAAATTTAACTGGCTACATTGGGCGTACGGGACTGGGATTTGAAGGCACGTACGGAGAAAAAGGGAATTTATTTTAAAATACAAGCATTATCCTTGTTTAAGAGAATCGTAAATTTGTGGCTCCCATACAGGCTGTTGGATATACAAGTATAAAGTTCCTGCTATGTGGCCTTTTGTATTATCTACAGTTGGGTGTTTGATTTCACTTAGTTGTAATATTCTATTTACATTTTTTCATTTGTGTGTTTTCAGTGTATGTTCCTTCTTCAGAATTATATGTAAAATTAACAAATCAGTACGGTAATTAATGGCCATAGATTAAACAAAAACACATCAAATGTAGTGGAATATAGTGTCGATAATTTGTATTTGACACAGCACTTGTTGTCTGTCCTTTTCGGATGACATATAAACATAAACTGTAAGCCATTTGTTGTGGTAAATGTCCGAACCATTTTCTACAAACGCCTAAACAGTCTTAAGGTAAGATTCGAGTATAATATTATTATAAGACCTTTCTTCCTATAAGATCGGAGCTGAAAGGAATAAATAGTTTTAGTAATATATCATTTAAAGCCACATACGTGACCATCGTGGGCATATCGCACGCATAGGACAGATCAGAATTGTGTAAAAAATTTTGGTCCGATGACCTGAAGGGAATAGACTTTGTGGAAGACTCAGGTGTAGATGGGAGTATATTGTTAAAGTAGATATTAATGAAACTCCGTGTTAGGTTGTGAATTGGATTTATCTGGCTCAGTGTAGTGTCAAGTTGCGGGACCTTTTGGACATCATAATGAACATTTGGCTACCATAACAGGCGAATTTTGGCTTCTGAAATGTGTTTCTGCTGCATGTATTCAGTTGTTTACTTAATTTCTGAGGCATAAAATGGAGATAACATAATTTCTCCCTAACTAACGAATCAAGTTCAAACCCAGGGATGTGCTGGATTTATTGCAGCTCCTTGACAGGAACCTCTGTGTCAGGATGCATTATGACGTGGTTGAGAACTCTTTTAAATATTATTCCATTACTGTCATTAATCTATCAGTATTATGATGGTTGATTACAGCTTTGAAACATGATGGTCATTTGAACAGTACTGGGTAGAGTACGTTCCTATCTATCAGAAAGCACACCGCATCTCCATTACAAGGCCAACCAGGGTATTTCATTTAGGAAATAATTGCTGTTTATTCTGAGAATAATGCGAAAAGGACACTGCACGGGGAAAATGCAGATTTTTAAAGTTTAAATTAGGTGGTATATATAGTTATCGCTTCACTTTGAAGGATTACACATTGTGTTCAAGGTTTGAAAATTATAGTCCAGAGGCAGATGTCATTCCTGGCGGGTGGAGAGTTGTGTTTAATTTGTAACTGCAAATATTTCATTGAATTGAAAATTCACCACTGGAATGGTAGCACGACCTGCAGCATGTAGCTTGCTGCACATACCGTAGTTTGCAGCAGTATAATTTCTTGTCATGGACCTTCTCTGGAACCATACTGGAGGAGCTGAACACAACTGCTGGAGCATGCTGAAATGTCGCATGCTCTTCATTACAGTTGTAGTACCACAAGCAAAATAAGCCGACTTAGTGAGAGTTCCTTGTAAGACGTGGCACACGATGCCTGGTCGCATAACATGAGCTTCTACAGTGAGTTAGTTTTGTGAGGGTGAAATTAAGTAGTGGAGTCGGACGCCCCACCCATCAAACCGGGCCGACCCATTTTGCATAAGTTCGCTTCACAGCTGCGCTGTCAAGTCAAGTCACTTTATTGTCGTCATATCTCTTTTCAAAGTTCAAGTTTATGTTACTGTATGTCAGTCAGTCCGCCCTACCGTCTTGGTGTCCTAGACGTCTGAATTTGTAATCATTAGGCCTTCAGTTCTAACCTTTCTTGTTTGAGAGCCGGGCAGTTACCTGCGCGTGGGGAGAATTTGGTTAGATGCACAACTTCTTTTGCTTTTGGTGCTACTATACCTTCTTAGTGGGAAGGGGACTTTTTTCATCGTTACTTTTTCTGGTTCTAAGTGGTTAGGCTTAGTGCAAGATCATGTCTCAGTTTTAATTTTCAAGCATGTGTAGGGCACATTTACGTATTATCGACGTTGGAGATAAAACCTATTTTATCAATTTGTAAAGTCGCGTATAATTTTTGTCGGAACCACTCAGTTCGAGTAAACATGAATCACAGAACTTATAATACAAAAAAAAAAACATTGTTTTAACATACAGAATAAACCTGAAGCAATTCTATAAAATTAATAACATTACGTATTTAAATCAGCTCTTACAGTACCATAATAAACAATCATTATTTTATCTGACCAATGTCGTTTGTCACTTTCCGCTGCTATTCCAACGTGCATGTGGGCGGCCGCTGGCTCAGCTACGGCTTATACAAAAAGCAAGCCGACAGGTGACCAGCGATGTGGCTAGATGAAATAAGGACCACACATCAGCTAATTGCAGTCGTATGTGGGCTGTATGTTTTGATCAGTCTGGTCATCATCAGGCCCACTACACTTGCGTTTCTGCTGCCCACAGTCCCGTCATGATTTGCTAATGCGTTAATGGCTAATTGTGTGATCTGTGATAGTTGATTCTAATAATACTCGCTGTTTTGTATTGTATGTAAAATAATACAACATGATGCTTCGAAACAGAATTTAAGACAGTCCGTCATATTAGTGATTGGGTTAGGTGATGTGTATTAGTGATTTATTATGTAAGGCAGGTGGTTTGACTTCAAAGTCTTGACCCGATTGCAGTTTATAATAGAATCTGTGTTTGCAAAGTAATAATATGCTGCTATAAATAGTACTGTGCTTTTGTCTGAAAATTCCCTAAAATAACTATGCTTTTTACTACCCCTGCATTTGTTGTCCATCTTTTGGTTAAGCTAGAAGAAGAAATAATTATGTAGTAACTTGCACTCCTAACCCTTTCGCGATTATTGGGTAATTTCATTTTTATATTTTAGTTTTCCCAAATTTGAATCCTACAGAGTAAGCTTGACGTTTAGGTTTTTCCAATATCGTGTTAAAAGGGAATTGGACTTCTCACTTTCAGAAGCCCACAAATGTTTCGTGGAAGAGAGAAGTTTAAGTTTTATACTGTGAAGAATCTTTGTGGCCGATCAGGTCTGTGTGTCCACTTTCTGCTCACATATTAAAAAAAAAGTGAGAAATTTGAGGAACACTAGCCCCCCCCCTTCCCTCCCTGTTTCATTTGGAGTCCTCATTAGACTGTATGCTCCTTCTGCCATGAACGCCCTGTCACATGTAGCAAAGTAATTCACTCTAGGGTGGTCCAACCTCAGAAAAGAATCTACGCCTTTGTATAAAAAGGGAAGAGGCGAGAATGGCACCACTGACCGTGTATGGAGGCTGTGAGAGAGAAACGACAACATTATGTTTGATGAAAGCCGCGAAAATGTCACACAGAAATTAACTGGCCTCGGACAGGCTACGTAAGTGTAAAGCCGGGATTAGACGGCGCGTGGCTCGGCTCGTTTTACGTCATAACTGACGTCATTGACAAAGAATCGTATTCATTCGCGCCGTGTAACCGGCCTGGCGCGGCGCGGCGTGTGATTGGTGGAGCGAGGCTCGTTGGATCGCCTCAGAAGCGGTTTTTTCACGATCCTCAAAGGGACTCGGCGCGGGCAGCTTTTACGGCTACACGGCGCTTGCAGTCCACGCGCCAAGCCAGTCTCGTCCAAGCCTGTATACACTTAGGTCTGGTCTTTGTTTTCTGCTGTCGGGGTGCGCGAAGAGTTAAACTTTCTGTCCCACAATTGGTATTGGCTAGAATGGAGTGGTCAAACGAGGACATTTTTAAGTTCATAGAACAACACGACTTATTCCACAAGCCGAGCCGAACCTACCCGAGCAAGGCCGCTGGTCCGCCATTTGCCGAGCTGCGCCGCATCTTGTAGCCAGATTGTCTTTTCTATTCCGATCTGTTGGCCGAGCAAGTGACGTCACGTCACTGGACGAGCCACGCGCCGTCTAATCCCGGCTTAAGAAGTCCTCAGTCAGGAGGTTTTATGTAATTTCATATGCCCAAGTAGGTTCCGGAATAGTGACATTTTAAACAGCAGTATTTTTAATTGATTTACAATAATACATACAGAATGAGCACACGAGTCTTTGTAACCACAACTTTAGAATTTACTAACCTGGCTATACTTCATTGCGTTCGTCACTGTACCATCGGAAGTAATAACAGCGTTGTTAAATAGAATGTAAATAAATAAATAAATAAAACAGAGGTCTCCATCTTTTAAGAATGAGCATCGGAATGTATTTACATCCTAATTCCTCCAGTTCTAAATACCGTATTCAAGTTCACGCATTTCTCTGCTTAAAATAAAGATTTACAGTACCTTACACAAAACATTTCTAAGTTATAGTGGCCTTCAGATGTGCTAATTCGGCGTCTCCCAACCTTTTAAACTCCATGGACCTCCTGCCCATCCTTCTTATAAATTTATCATACTATTTACTTATCTCTACATTATCTGCTTTCAACAAAATGGCTGTGTATACTTAGTTAGATATTTCATTTATTGATTTTGTAGTGCGTAATACAAATTCTGTCTGTCGAGTTGAGCGTACAATTGTTGCTTAAAAAAAACGCTATTGAAAATGCAAAAAATACATCCCCCCCCCCTGCCCCCTTTATATCTACTCCCAGTAGAAATTTCTATGCATCATCCACAAAACGGTCGCGGACAAGATTGGGAAAATCTGCCAAAGTAGTTAGCAAATGTTTACAATCGCTATAAAGTTATTATAAAACCAAACCTAAAGAAGTCAAACAAACATGCACATAATGCATAAAAATAAAAGCGTGCTTAACACATAAGCAAAGTCCTTGGTTTTTGCTATTCGTTACGTATATAAAATAAAAAAAAAGTGTTTAAAAATTTAAAATGAAATATAAAATATGTAGCCATCAAATACGTCAACCAATCTGACAGAGATGCAAGTATTCTGGGAAGTGACGCTCTGTCGTTGGGCGTATATTTCCCGATGCCTCAAATCATCCTTTGAAATTTCTGGACCCGCCCAACGACACTGCATCACATCTTCAACAGCACCGGTGTGCGAACCTCAAATAGCACATCAGCCAATTTTATTAAATCTTTTCTCCACCCGACATGTTTCTCTCCGAAGTCCTTCCTCAAGGACCCAACATAATATATCCTCTTGCTATTAATTTTCAGATTTCAAAGCTGTATAGAGTAATTTCCGCACAGCTGTGTTGTCGTTGCCGGAAACTTATCAGTTATTACCTGTGTATTATTTAAAAGGTCTTCTGCAATTTTAATTTACTTCCTTTAATTTAAAATCCGGCAGAATGGCTTCTGCAGTGTATAATACCTTAAGAGAAGGCATGTAGTCGGATTCTAAGTTGATGGAAGTAAAATTAGATTTGTGCGAGTAGAAAACGCGTTAAATAATGTCCTAATTAATGACTGCGTAATTATGTAGAGATTAATCCATTCAAATTTACAGTAGCAAGAGGGTGCGATATGTTGTGTCTTCAGAATGGTCCTAGGAGAAAACGTTTGGGGCTGAAATTATTTAATAAAATCTATTGATATATTTGATGATATATATTTATTGATTTACATTATACAGCTGTATAATGTATATCCTGAGGTTTCAAAGTAAATTTCCCAAACGTTGGAAAAACGTACATGTATATATGATATATGTGTCGTCTCTTTTGCTGGAAGTAAATTGGTTAGTCTTCCAAAACCGTCAAATAATGCAAATGGGGTTGAATATTTCTTCTTAAATGGATTAAAAATAATTTATTTCGTTATACCAAGTAAACACTAATAATTTCAAAACTGAACATTACGAAAAATTAAACTGTATGTTTTGTTTTGTTAAAAAGTGTTCACAATAGTATATTTTATATTTTCACTAGCTACATGCTCACAATCTAGGGATTTATTGTTTGGAATGTTGTATTATACCCGCTTTCGAATGATAGTGGTAATGCTAACTATAGTGAATGTTATTTTTATGTAGGTCTGAACTCTCATTATTTGTGCATCCATTCAGCTGCATATTAATACACCCACGAGTTTTGCTGGATAAATCCCGCTGCCTAGTTTTACATATACGTACTTCAACATTTTTATCCGAAAGGCTCATTTGACAGACACATGTAGCCTGCACCATGTGAATGAAAGGTTTATATTTGAATTCAATTGATTATCTCTCCGGATAGCTTCATCCCTGAGAAGTGGGGACCCTGCAGCGTAACGTGTGGGCCGGGTTTCCGGAAACGGGAGGTTCAGTGCAAGATCTTCCTGGAGTTCTCGAAGACCATCGCTCGACTTCCCGACGTTCAGTGCCAGGGTCCAAAACCTTCCGAGATTGAGCGCTGTGTGTTGGAACCCTGTTCATCCCAAAGGTATTTAGAATGCCCCGTTAACTGTTTAAGGTAAAAATTCTTAATTATTGTAAAAATCGTACGAAACAGATACCTACACTCTGTCAGTAGAAAGCAGATTTTTCTTAATGTTAAAGCCGATGCTACCTAATTATATTGTAACTACTTTTCTTTATGTGTTTAAGTAGTCTGCTGCATGGTAACGGCTGTTGATCGTAAGAAGTTTACGCATGGAACTCCCAGACGGTATTGTGACCAGCAATGTCTAGGCCTGTAGCATAGCTCTTGGAATTTTTCCTTGTGTTTTTCGATAGTGAATATCTCCGCCAATTAACTACACTATGTAACACGATTTTTGTTCCTGGGTAGTAAGTGTTATTTTCTGATTGATTATATCTAAAAAGTATAGAAAATGGCTATTATTCCTCTAAAACTTTGATTTTGTGACCAGGACAGTGATATTTTGAAATTCACCTATTTCCAATGAGAAAACGGGCTATTATGAACTGTTTCTTTCATAATTTCGCGTTGTATTCACCGTGCATCTTGTTAACTAATTATAACGTTTTAATAGACCACCATGTGCACTATGTTCTTGTAAGCAAGTCAATCACCCCTACATACGTTTCAGCCTATAACAGGCCATCCTCAGGGGGTCAAAGTTTTTTAAATGGACTTTACATCTGTTAGTTCAATTTTAAAAATAGCTAGTACATCCACATAAAATAAATAAAATGAATCGTAGTTCCCAATGGATTTTGGTACACCGGCTGGTGTAGACCACAACACAGAACTCGTAATAACATGATACAGGAAAACCTCAACCTACTTGTGATAACTGCATACAAGACCGGACTGCCTTTAATTTATATATAACAATAGATAAGTAAAATTTTTAATCTTAAATAGATAAGTAATTTTAACCTTTTATGAAAACTAGTAAACACATTCCCTAGGATTTCACAGCTGAAAGTAATAATACCAAAATCCATTGGGAACTACGATTCATTTTATTTCATTTTATGTGGATGTACTAGTATTTTTAAAATTGAACTAACAGATGTAAAGTCTATGTAAAAAACTTTGACCCCCTGAGGATGGCCTGTTATAGGCTGAAACATATGTAGGGGTGATTGACTTGCTTACAAGAACATAGTGCACATGGTGGTCTATTAAAACTTTTAATTGTTTCTTTCATAGTTTCATGAAAGTATTAATTACGTTTTTGTTTTTCTCTTTCTCCTCTTTTTCCATCTTGTTTTGAACATTAAGAAACGTCTGACGTAGATAAATACCTTCCCATTCTTCTGGTACCTTATTCAAATATCTACGAGTTGTGACAGACTTGGAATAAATTATGTCCTGGCTCGCACTGTTGTGTGTTGAGGCCATGACAGTCTTGCATTGACGGCACAAGTAAAGAGGATTGAGTAACTTCATAGGAATGAATAATTTTTCTGAGCAATAGTAAACTGATAGCAGCACAAAGTACTTATTGTCCTTATCAAGTTATGAACACGGTGACTGAGTGGTTGTCATGCCTGTTTCACACACGAGAGCCCGCGTTTTCAAATCTCGACTCGAAAACCGGTTATCTTGGCTGAGGTTTGGTGACTTAACTCAGCCCTTCCCAGGCAAATTTGGGATAGTATCTAAAGTTGATTTATGTCTGCCTCCTTCCAAATCCCTTTCTATGTCTTAAATTTATTCGTACCGTTGTGATAATGATGATGATATATAATAATTCAATTCAATTCAATTCAATTCTAGTTTATTAATGTGCAGAGTTAACAGCCAGATGGCCAATTACAGAAACAGCACAACGTACAAACACAAGTAATAACGAACAATAAACAGGACACAAATGAAACAAACATAACTAAACAAACAAACAAACAAATAAAAAATACTTAAATAATTAATAAGGACAACTTAAAATAATGTAATAAAATATCACATCGTACTAATTGTGACAATTTGCCTTCTGAAGACATCCAATTGATTACAAGCTGAATTTGCGGCAGTTTCACACCGGCCGGAGGGACAATTTTTATAGGATGAACTAACACGAAACAAAGGAAAGTCTCGGAGGTTCCGAGTGGGTCTCGTAGACCAATAATGTCCATGGTAGATGGACAAGGTTTAGAGCCCAGAAAAACATTAGTAACGAAAATTGCATCAAGTTGATGTCTCTCTTATGTAAAGTACGTAAATTATATAATATAATAATAATTAAAAATAATAATAATAATAATAATAATAATAATATAGAAAAAATACCCTCGATCACAACTAAGAATGTTTATGAGAAACTTCCGCGCTACAACATGTTTCGGCCGAAAGGGCCATCGTTAGGTAATAATAAGATCTGAATATACCAGTAATAATTACTGCACTATAAGTTGTTTGAATTTAATGAGATCTCGTTTTACAAGTAGCCGTTTTATATTGAAGGGTAATTTAGGGTGTTTACAAATATATTGTAGTCTTTAGTGGAAAGTAGTTAAGGGAATCTTCCTCTGAGCAATCTGTAGATTTTGAACCGTCGTAATAAAGGTGAGTGCTGAAAGATGAAGGGTGTGTTGGAGTAGGTTTAGGTTTTATGTGGTCTTGAAATGAGGTATTATTCACTAATTATCCCATTATTTTACGCAAAGTCTGAGCTATTGGCAATAACGGCAAACAAACGACAAATCAGTAACTCTTCGACCATGTAGTGGTACATCCATTTAACAAAAGTGAATAATAAACTTTTGCTAAGTTTCACAGTGACCTATGGGTTGAAGCTGTGCGCATTTTAAGGTAGATTACTGAATGATAAGTAATAATATCCTTACTGACACAGCGAATGCGACAGATAAAAGAAGTGCTGATAAAGTACCGCACAAGAGACCCAGGGTACACTTCCCTCATTCACTATGCAGTTTTCCCCACCACTTAATTTCATGCTTTCTAACATGAATCAGATATTGTAACATTGAAATCCTTTCAGAGTGGAGCCAGAGGGCGGTTTCTACAGAGACTCCGGTACATACCGACATGATCCCGTCAGGGTCGCAGCACCTGCTGGAAAGACGTATTCATGGAAACAGCAGGGCTTCACCCACTGCAGTGTTTCATGCCTTGGAGGTGAGTATTATGACATCATGCGGTGTTATATCGTGAAGACGGAGGCCATATTTCGCCCCGAAATATGTTACCTACTCGCACCTACCAGGCTACACTGTGTCAAAACCCAGAATATTGCCATATGAATCTTCACCACTATGAACCTCAAAGCTTGGGTATATAGATGACTCGTCAGGGAGAGCCACTTGACCGAAATCTGAATCGTTCTGAAATTGGACGATAGAGGCATATTATTATTTTTTTATTTGTTACACCTTTATTCAGGGTATTTAGAAATATATACATAAAACAAACCATGTTTATAGGGTATATCATATTCTAACTATTTTGTGATTACAATATATGGTACACATAATGATATTTCCCACAATAAACATTTTGTGCTTTTACATTAGTACCTTCTGATGTATTATTATTATTATTGTCGTAATCATTTCATTCTTACCTTCATTACAGTCATCAAACTCGTCGTCATTATTGTTGTTGTGGCAAATTTTTGGTTCTAATTTTTTTTAAATTAAAGTACAAGATTCTAGAAAGTGTTGCGTTTCGGAGATAGGTTGTCTGTCCGTCTTTCTGTCCGTCTGCATGCAATAACTAGGCTCCCACTGGACGGATTTTCATAAAATTTGATGTGTTTATTTTTATAAAATCTGTCGAGAAAATTCAAGTTTCATTAAAACGTAACAAGAATAACGGGCACTTTACATGAAGACCTATGTATGTTTATGTTAATATCTTTCTCAATTCTTCTTAGAATGAGAAATGTTTCAGACAAACGTTGTAGAGACAATATAGTCTTCTCGGGCGCACAGCCGCGTCAATTCGTTTGAATAAAACGTTTCGGGGACTAGCTTCGTCCCCATTCTCAGGCAAAACTGATTTAACATACAACTCGTCTGTCCCGTGTTTTTCTACCTGCCGCGGCAGGGAGAATCAGACCGGTTTTGTAGTGCCCAAACAGTTAAGTTGGTGGGCGGGCTGTTGACTGTTGTGCTCCCACGCCTCGCTGCGAGGTCCTTATCTGACGTATTGCAGGCTGCCAGGCTCTGCTGAGTATGAAACCGCCATCCTTGTTGATGTCAGGATGTAATTTTATTTCAATGGCTTCTTTTATTATGCGGTCCATGTATCCTTTTGTCCTGGCTAGTCTGCAGGTGTTGTTGAATTCTATCTTGTGGCCTGTTTCCAGGGCATGTTGAGCAACTGCTGATTTTTCTGGTTGCCCCGGTCTAAGGTGCCGTATGTGCTCTTTTCGCCTCGTCTCGATCGTTCTTTTTGTCTGGCCAATGTCTGGTCTATACGTTGTAGAGACAATCAAAACACACATTTTATGTTAAGTAACTTTCTTTTTTCTGAAATCGTCTCGTTTGTGAGATAATGTGAGAAAATATGCTAGTCAGGCAGGCCAAAGATGACAATATAATACGGCGCATGTGCTTTGCATGCTGGATAACTAAGGCTACAGACACACACTCAGACTATGTGTATGTATTGCTTTTCCACAGCAATTATGGTTACGCGAACGCTCCTCAATATTATGTTATACTGCATTGCCTGTCTTGTTAACATTGCTTTCTTCGTGCAGGGGTCCAGGAATCGCTTATCCTGTGCGTGCGGGATGGCGATCAGAAGCCGTCGTCGCCTTTCCTGTGCCCCCACGATGCACGTCCTGAGGCTTTGATCCGCACTTGTAACGATCACCCGTGCCCTCCACGATGGAACTACTCCGACTTCCAGCCTTGCACTAAGTCCTGCGGTGTGGGGTTCCAGACCCGCGAGGTGAACTGCATTCATGAAGTGACGAGAGGCGGCACCAACACCGTCATAGTGCCCAACAATATGTGCCCACAGCCACCGCCCATAGACCGTCAGTACTGTAATGTTCTGGACTGCCCCGTGCGCTGGCACACCACAGAGTGGACCAAGGTGCATACTGGGATCCAGTGACGAGCTCTCCGCATGAGGAGTTTCGTGTTTCGCTCAAAGTGGGAAAATTATCAGATAGAAACTTTGAATTGACTACAGCCACTTCTTCATACTGTCTCATTCTATAATTCACAGTCACCCTTCCATTTCACACTACACGTAACCTTAGAGCAGGTGGTTTAGGAATCATCATTCAGTGTACAAAGATACAAGCTACCGAATGTCATGGTTGAATGGGTAACACTCATTCTTCATATGTAGAGGGTCCCAGGTTCAAATCTCAGTTTACAGGCCAAGCATCTTGACTTACGTAGCGATGACTTATGTTTCTTGTCACTCTTGCACTCCCTGCAAGTAAATACTGAGTCAGCACCTGAAGTTATGCAGTGACCACTGCCTTCCACTGTCTTTGCCGTCCAGTACTCACAAATCATGTTATGACATCCATGTTGTTATATGTCCTTATTGCTATGTCTCTGTAGCGCTATGTTCCCGTATTGCAGTATGTCCACCAAGGGCGGCTCGTGGAACAATCTTATGGTAGTGTTGGGGCTATGATTATTATATAATTAATGAGAAGGACTAATTGAGCGTTTATTTCAGCACAGTAACGCAACCAATTATGTTTAGGGTATATAGCAGGGTTGAATTTTCTCACACAAGTTTTTATTCTGCTTGATGATGACTGAGAAATAATTAAATCAGGTGTTGCACGAGCGAAATTCTTAATCCAAGTCTTCTCGGCGAGAGTTAATTGTGAAGAATTGATGCAGTGTAAATACTTCGCACTGATCTTTTTTTTTTTTTGTTTATTTTAAAGTTTCAACTACTAAAATTAAAACATTCATAAATATGGCTTTGAAAACAACTAGATCAAAATTGTTATCAAAATGCCAGCATTTGAAACGTCAGAAAAGGTAAACAGATACACTTAAGTCCTCCTTCTAACCTTCTCTGGGCTGCAGTGCCTGCAGGCCGGCCCCACGACCCTGCCACTACCTTCCCACCACTCACCCTGGATGCGCTGACCCAACGCGTAACGTCTGGACAGGGCAGAGCCCGCTCGCTGTACGCAGCCCTCAGAGTCTGTCGAGCCCGTCACTAGTATTTGAATTTAAAATGATTTCACTCATTTTCTTTTAAAGAATATACTATCTCCTAACGAATATGTTTCACTCAGATATTTAGTTTAATTGTAGGCCGGGATAGTGTAGTCGGTATTGCGACTCGTTATGAGCTGGGCGGTCCAGGGATCGAATTCCGGTGGGGGCGAGATTTTCAGCACCCGTCCAGACTGGCCCTGGGGCCTACCCAATCTCCTGCACAATGGGTACTGGGTCAATCCCGGGGGTAAAGCGGCCGGGGCGTGGCGTTGACCACCACCTCCATCTAGCGCAGATGTTAAAGAAAGAGTAGAGCTATTCCTCTACTCCCCCTCTGGGCCTTCGTGGCCTGTTCTAGGGTGAATTTTACCTTTTACCTTTATTTAGTTCAAATTTTCTCAAAATTTCTGCGAGGGCTGCAGCTCTGCAGCCGTTATGGTCGAGCCGCCCCTGGTGTCCATAATGCTAATTTTCCATAACACCATGTGTCCATAATGCTGTACATATGTAATACTGTGTGTTTCTAATGCTGCATGTGCAGTGCTCCAAGAGCTGTGGTGGAGGAATAAAGACACGTGTCGTAGAGTGCAAACAAGTAATGGCTCTAAACCATCTGGTACTACGCTCGGCGTCCAAGTGCCCTTCCAGTAAACCCGCGGACAAGAAACCCTGCAACACACGCTCCTGTGTCTTGGAGTCTGACCGGCCACATATAGCCACCTCCAATCACTCCTATGTACAGCAAAACCCTTCTAAGAAGAAGGTGACACTGAAGATCGGTGGACAGGCCACAGTTTTCTGGGGCACACAGATAAAGATTAAGTGTCCAGTAAAGCGTTTCAACAGGTAATACAGAACCTCAACATGTCTTGTTACTAAACTTTATAATAAGGGTATCGTCCCAGCAGCAGTACATATGGGGCCACAAAATTAAAAACTATAAAAGTTAAAGTAGTCTATAGTAAATATATGTAAGATATAATATTATAGATACCTACATACCAATATTATACATATATATATACTCACCAATATATACAAATATAAGGTCTTTGTCTTTTTTTGAGGGGTTGGGTAGTAGGGTAGAGTTCATTGGCTTGCCTCATACACAGGAAAACTTAATTCCAGCTCTGTGAACAGGTGACAGCTTGACGCAAATATGGCATTTTCATACCAAACTTTTGGAAAATTCGTGTTTTTATGCTTACAGGACTAAAATACAGTGGGCAAAAGACCACAATTTTATCATTAACTCAAAGAAATATAAGATTTCGAAGAAAGGAGCTCTCCGTATTCAAGATGTAACACACAGGGATGGAGGAATTTACACTTGCCTGGGTAAGTAGGTGATTTAAACCTGGTTACTGTGTTTCTTTCGGAATTTAGCGTTATAGAGAACTCTGCATTTTGCCCACAGTGTGTTTTTATTGACGCGTTTCATATGAGTCTCAGTATAAACTGATGATTTCTCTAAACAAAAATTAAGTACAGGTCTCCTCCGCTATAGCGCGCTTTACTTAACCCTGTTTGTGACTGCTCTTTCTTTTAATTTTTTGCAGAATTTTTACACACTTGAACTATTTTCTAAGCGCTTGCGTTTATGTTTACGTCCACCAGTGCGCGTTGACTGACGGCCGAGTGTAGCCGGTTGGCGTTAGCAGCTGATTAGCAACTGGTGCAGATGGGGGGGTGGGGAGGGGAAGAGACCACGCTCCCGAAGGAAGGAACCGCAAAATATGACAGCACTGCGTTACCATAAATTGTCTTTGTGCCCAAGTGGGATGGCGAGATATAAGTTGCATCCTGTTCTGTGTGTTTAGAGTACTGTGGTTATTTTTTTTTTATATGCTCTTGGGCATAATTATTCATGAGGAGTCAAAAGCGCGAAAAACCCGTATGTGAAGATGCACAGGAAAAGCTGTCATTAGCAGTGGAGTTAAGTGTCTGTAAATGCACTGAAGCAGGATATTACCACTTCGATGTTTGCAAAGTGTTAGACTTAGCGGGATCGACAGTACAATCTGTTTTGTAAAATAAAGACAATATTAAGCGATGTGGAAAGATAGCATCTCCTTCGAGAGTTTCGAAAGTAAATAGTAGGTTACTCTGTGTACTTCCAATCGTTAATCTGATTACAGTACTGAAATATACCTGATGTTGGGGAATTAATTATCACTGAAGCATAAGCTGAGAAGAGTCCAAATTAGATCTAAGGACATTAACTCTTATGGATACAGTTCCCTCACTTAGCACTGTTTCAGTTAGCACTCTGTTTTTCTGGAACCAATTAAGAGCGCTAAGTGAGCGATGCATGTTGTTAGTTTTTGGTAATGTAGATATAGTGTATTTTGTGTGAGGTAGGAACTGAAATTTTAAATATTATTTTGCCTAATGGTCATCCACCATCAGGCCTGATACAAGCACATACACCACATTTGTAAAAATTACATTCATTGTCTTTAATGATGGAGATCTAGATTTTATAGTTACATATTTTTGGCCTACATTACCAATTTTGTGTAAAAAGCTCAAGCTCTATGTCTTTCAACACAATGACTGCAGTTTTTACAAAAGTGGTGTATGTGCTTCTATCAGTCCTGATGCTGGCTGACTGGTAGGCTGAAAAATGTGTAGTCTGGGTAACCTGTAGGTATCATACAACAAAGCTGTGTCCAAAAGAACATTCTGATTTGAATTATCAACTCACCAATGGGATGCAGTCTATCAAACAAGGTATAAATATAATACTACCTAAATTAAAGTCTTAACAGCTGTTGCCTCTGGAGACAGAACATAAACTAGCTAATGAACTGATTAAATTATAGATGTGCAAGTGAAATATAACTACAGTGTAATATCAATAATTATGCCTCCTGGAAGCTTTATATGATATATTTGGCAAACAGTGGAATTTTTTTGCAATCACTGGGACATTTTTCCACAGCTGGACAGTC
Organism: Reticulitermes speratus; assembly: GCA_021186555.1. NCBI lineage: Eukaryota > Metazoa > Arthropoda > Insecta > Blattodea > Rhinotermitidae > Reticulitermes > Reticulitermes speratus. Next base: position 8,163,848 of record JAJKFL010000014.1, read on the forward strand.
TTCAGCTGACCTTGTGTTGACAGTGAAGGCTCGGCCAGGTGAATTCCCTAGCTCAGAGGAGATTGATCGACAGAACGCACATCGCATGCTGGACAGGACAAGTCTTGAGGATGCAAACATGGAAAGCAATGGTAATCATGACTATTTAGGGGGCTCACGGCAACATAGTGCAGTTAATTCAAAATGTAATGTAACTAATCATTCTCATCATCTGTTGGTGTTTACACCAGGGTGTGTTGTCTTGTGACAAAGGCTTCTGTCTCCTCTATACCTTCCTTATGGTCATTTATTCAACATTTTTATTTCTCATGGCCATCAGTGCTGATGCATCTTTAATCACACAGTAAGACATGTGCATACATTCAAATATTCTGTATACTTTCAAAGAGTAATTTTGTCAGTTTTCTTCTGCAACTTTCCTCTTCTCCTTTTTCTAGCATAAATCCATTGTTATATGTGTATGGCCACCAACACTCTATTGTTGGTTCTCTCTTATTATGTTCTTGTCCACATTTTTAAAGCATTCAGTTTCAATTGTGTGTCATGTTCATTGACATTTTCATTAAAATTACTCTACATAAACTTAGTCCATTTGTTCACATACTTGTTATAGGATAGCCACTGGTTCGGTCACAGTCCTGTGTTAATTAACTAACTAACTAAATCCGTGGAGCTAACAGGTCCTCAGCTACTCAAGAAATTCCCCGCATTTTATGGAATCAGAAGGTTCATTACCTCATTCACAAGAGCCCGCCACCTGTCCCTTTCCTGAGCCAGAGCAATCCAGTCCATACTCCTGTCACAGTCTTGTGTTTTTTACATTAATTACATTCTCCCTTTATTCAATAGCACTTAGAACAAGGGTAATCTTACTGTTGAAGGACCAAGCCATGATGGGCACCGCCCCTTTCTGCCAGGAGTGGATGATCTGAGTCATGAACTGCGACCAGAAAGCAACCCCCTGTCTTCACTGCCCAAGAAACAAACAGGAAGGACGTCCTCTACTCCACCACCGGAGGTAATTGAGAATCAGGTGGACTTCTGGCCACTGCCGGGCACACCGCTAGTGAAAGACCAGGTACAGGTACTAAGGATCGCCCCCATTACGCATCATACACCAGTGAACAAACACACATTTCTCCCCCTGTGATCATTTCATGTTGCATAAAAGAAACAACTGCCAATACCTATATATACCTCGTTATATATATATGTATATATAAACTATTTACTGTTTGTCTTCTGATGAAATGTCTACAGCATGGACAGTCATTGCCACAATTATTCATGACTTCCAGCTGTAACAAAATGTGTGAAAACTTCGAACATTTAAGAACATAAGGTACTGGAATATTCTGTAGCAGCACATGGCCTTCTTCAAAGGTGGCATAAATAAGTATCTGAAAAGCACAGAATATTCAAAAGAATTTAAGAAAATTACAATTTTATTACACATTTTGACAACGTAATTACACATTACAGTATATGATAGTTAAGTGTTGAAACTGGCCTGGGATGCAGTGTAACAACATGGCATAGCACAGATGTGCAAAGACAGCATTATTTTTCATGTCCTACTTCCTGTGCCTTGTGCACCATCCTCGTCCCCATGGCTCTTTCTTCCCCCCATGTCACTAGCGTGTGTGACTGGTTCTAAAGATGTGCCTTACACTCTAGTTAGACATATCCTGTTTTTCTATGTAAACATGCTGCCCTTTAATTTGTTTGGTCCAGTGGTCCACTAGGTTTACAAATGTCCTAATGAGCTATCTTTAGTTGGGCCTTGAGTGGTTCTTGCAGCACCTTTCCATGACTGGTGTTCATATCTTACAGAATTTCATGGATGCCAATTCATCAGTTGTCCTGCATATGCGAATGAATTAGTTTCTGTCCCAGATGTGCTGATCAGTTTGGTTCTGTGCCTCAACCCATGCTACATTTGATAACTGCCCACAACAAACATCATTAATGGCACTCATCCACCCTTTGAATATTTCCACTCATGCATACATGGCACAGTCAGTTTTAGGGAAGCTTGCTGCCTCTATGTGGAGAGTAGTTCACTCTTCTTGGATTACCCTGAAGATGGTGGCAACACTGTCACCCGAAACTTTGGTGACTATTTACCAATCACAGTGGCTTCATATCCTGGAAGACTTGAGTCTTCAGGATGATAAAGTTGTTATTCCTACAGAAGCATCAAATTTCTTATTATTATTATTACTCGTATTATTATAATTCTGATCTTGTGGTTAAGAGTGCTTCAGTTATTGTTGAAATTGTTAAATTTGTCCCTTCTTAATTGTTATACTTTGCAAAACAAGAAACCTGTTCTGATTTCTGTTGTCATCAGCTAAGATTTATTCCTAAGTGGTCACAACTTATTTGCACTTCAGTAAGTGATCATTTCTGTACTCATTCCTTTCATTTAACTCCCTGAAGTCTGAAATTCATCGAAATTATTATAAATTTAGTCACAGAAAACACATCTTGTCTCTGTTACAAAGACAAACCAGTTAATCCTGTTCAAGGGAAAGATTATTGTTTATTCTGAGATCTGTATGAAACATAATATGAGTGCACTATGTGGAAAAATGCAGAGTCTTTGATTAGAGTAGGTGGCACCTGTAGTGACCAGTGTGCTTTAAGCATTACATTTTATTTAAGTACATGAGGCCAGCATTTTGAACAGAAAGGATTAATTACAAAAACCTCTAGACCTGTTCGTATGCATACTGTGGGGGACAGTCAGACCACCCAGTACCACAGTACAGAAAACACCAAATATATTGCCCCCTTAAAGTTTGTTAAGAAAATCCTTAGTGTCTGTGACCTTAGATATTTTTTACGTTGTGTTCACCATGCATTTTGAACATACCTAAGAAATAAAGTGCATTTGTTGGTTTAATTGTTGAATTAGATATTTTTGTTCACAAACCACTTCTAAATAGTGAAGTTACATTCTGTAACGTTTTATCAGAATCAAATGTTGGTTTCATTTCCATGTAGTTATTAGTGTAATTTTATTATCGTTTTGTGTTAACCTGATAAAAATTGTGGTTTTATGCTGGTGTTTGTTGACTTCCAGTTTTTTTTTTTTTTTTTTTTTTTTTTTTTTTCTGTGTATGTGCCTGTTGTATAATAATCCTGTTTCTACCTGAGTCTTTTACATTGCATTTTAATGTTGCAGAAAATGTTATTTTAAAATACAGCCTGCTTGTGGCTAGCACTAATATAATTTTCTGGATACATTATGTTGCACATATTTGCTGAATATTAAAATAAGTGTGACTTAAATAATTGTTCCATAAAAAATTCTGTTGAACATTTTGGAAATCAGCAAGATTTATCCATAATTATGCTTATTATGCACACATAATACACATATAAGTACATACAAATTATTTTAAAATCCATGAGGTATTGGTATTTTGAAGCTGTGAGAATTTGCTTTTGTGTTCATGAAGATAGTTTAATTAAAGATATTCCTTAAGTGAGGACTAAATAATAACTTAGAAAGAATGCTGATCACATCAAAGCATGGCACATTAAAAGTGTGCTGTATGTTTCACATAGCTTCATAATGTCATGGCATAATTAGTATTTTACTTTGGTTCAAGTGATGTCAATGTATTTGTGTTCCAGCAGATGTGTTTGTATTTGTGTCTCTTGTGTTTTTGTGTCTTCTGGTGAGTATGTATTTGTGGTTCAGCTGGTGCAGATACTTGTGTTTCAGCTGACTGATATGTTTTGTGTTTCAGCAAGTCATATTACGTGAAGCACATCGCAGTGAGGCTCTACTCTATATTTCAAAAGCTGCTGTCATGGGTTTAATTGCTTGCGGGCATATTTTTCTGCTTAGTAGTTGTTACATAGTGAGGTGTGGATTTACCTTATCAAAGCATGAAATATTTCTTTATATTTGTACAGTTCTGGTCACAGAAGATTGAGCATCAGTATGGAGAAATATTTGTGCTGTGTTAGAGTAATATTGTGTGCACGCAAAATAATGTCAGAAAGACAGAATTGTGTTTGCCAGGATCGTGTATGAATGTTACTATGATATCATGTCTGCAGTCAGATTTACTTTTCTATTTCTGTGCTATAGTAGGCAACTGTGTGTAAATAAAAGTGTCATAGTTAACAAATTAAATAATACTTCTTTTTCTGTTTGATATAAGTAATCAGATTTCTTGAAGAAGGATATTCATGTAATGAATATAGAAAGGCATTTTGTGTTTGCTTTAAGTTGATAATGGAGTAAATATATTTTTCTGCCAAGGTTCAAATTTATCCATCTTACTGGAAGAAAATTTGCAGTGCATACATGACAATATTTGCTGATGTGTTCACAAAATAAGTTTTTTCTATAGCAATGTATATAAACAAAGAATGATTAGATACTGTATTATGCTATATCATATGACAGCATGATCAATTATAAAATTAATGAGAAGAGAATGAACTTGACAAACATGTCGTATGCAATTATTTATTGTTAACTTGCAGCCACACCTTTTCAGAAATACGTATATAGGCACCACATTAGAATGTAGGCATGTTACAAGGAAACAGACAGTAAGTCAGTTGCAATATTCGCTGGGTATTTGAAATAAATTCTCGTTCTGGTTTGTTAACAGTTAATGAACTTTGCAATTCATTATCATACTTGGTTTTGAACTTTTGACTGTATATAGTCCCAGCTACTAATGGTGCCATTAAATAAACCAAAAATAATGAAATGCATATTTTTCTGAACTTCTGTCAATATTTTGTGGACTTGGCACACTATAACCTCATTTTCCAGAGTAGAGCGGGGCTTATGTGGTATATTGTGAGCTACTTGATACTAGTATTCTTCGTCACTTGTGTGTTTTGTGTACACACAGGCAGAGGTATCGGACCCTTCTAACAAGCCTGCCGCTGCCCCAGGTGTGGCAACAGGTGGATCTCAGTTTGAGGGCCCTGTGTCCCTTCCGCCCCCCCACTTGTCAGATTCTCTTGGAGATCTCCCCTCCAGATCAGCAGGCTCACGTCCCATGCCCCACTTCCAGAAGCTTCTAGCTAACCTGCAGGTGAGCTCCCCCTCTCCCACTGTGCCCACAACCCATTGTCTTGCTTGAGACACATCACACTTTGTTTCATATTGTCTGTAAAGCTTGCTGAATGTTATCATATTTCACTGTGCAGAGTCTGACACTGAAACAGCTAGTGGTGTTCTATTGTTGCTCTATATATTGTGCTGAAGTCAGCTGCGTCATCACAGAATGCCTCCTGGTGTACTGCAGAACTAAGACCGTAACTCCAATTACTTACCTAGAATGGATTACAAGCAACTAATTCAAATATATACTTAACTTAGTAAAAGACTATAAAGACTGTATGGATAAAGCCAGAAACTTGAAGGTAAGGTAAGACCTGTCCTTGTGCTTAATGAAACATCACCTTGTGAAACTATGTGGGAAAGTGGATGTATAGCTCTGTGCCATCCTACGCTAGGTACTCAGTGGGGTGAGTGGCCAGTTCCATGCTGTGGCCACTTTGAACCAGGTAAAGAGCCCCAGTACCCATTGCATAAGAATTGGCTAGGCAGCAGAAAACAGAATAATCTCTGCCTCCGGCAGGAAGTGAACCAAGATTTCCTGTTGTTCAACCTATAGTGTAGTTACTGTATCTGGCTCCTTGATTGTTCAAGTTCTCCATTGATTTACCATTATTGATTTTCCTGAGAATTTGAACATTGTTAACTTATTCACTGCGATGATTTTTTGCAAGACAAAAAAGAAACATAAAAATTTCTGTGCACAGTATTTTGCCCTTGTAGCTAAGCATTTTTTGTAGGACATTATTCTGCTGTATATATTTATATGTTATCAAACTTGGGCTTGCTTTAGTGGATAAAAAATTGAATAAAGAAATATGTAATTGAATTCAAAATAATATCTCATTTGCACTTTGAAATATGAAGTTATGGAAAGGGGGGAAATAATTACATGATTGTGTGGCATTAATTTGGTCTAGAATTAATGCTTTGTTGACAATTGCCACGCCTGGTAACTTGGGTCTAAATTGCTGTTTCAAAAAAAAAAAAAAGAAAGTCCTTAGATTTGGTCCAGCGACTGTAAAAATATACGCCCCTTTGACGTCATGTTTTCAAAACAAGGTAAGATATGTACTAACCTTGATTTCAGGCTTCTGACGTGATGTTGATGAGATCTGCGCTGTTCTGGGATATTACGCGGCATCGTGTGGTAATTGTTTACCGACGTTTCGGGACAACGTATCGGTCCCATCTTCAAGGGTCAAGAGTCCGGACTCTTGACCCTTGAAGATGGGACAATTACCACATGACGCTACGTAATATTCCAGAAGAGCGCAGATCTCAAGGTAAGGTATTAATGTACAGTAACTTCAGCATCCTGCGGTTTTTACTTTTGTCCTAATTTCCTGAAGTATCTGTTTGTCCTATGTTGTAAATTGTTTTTAATGTATTATAGGTTACAAAATTTTCTTCTTGCATGTGTAGTTTGTTTTATGTAACCAATTCTTTAGAAACCACTGAAGAATAGTAGCTGATAAAGGTAAGGACCATGTTAAAACTCATTTAGTGGTTGCACAAATAATTCTTTTCATTGTTTTTGTTTTGTCCAATTAAAATATGGATTCGGCATACATTTTTGAAATATTTGGCTTTATGCTTTCCTAATAATAGTATGGGGAGGGAACAAACACAGAAATATAACAATACTACAAGCCTAAACTTCCTTTTAAAATAAAGAAAGGAGGTTAATAGAATGTCTTCCAAATATCTTCTGCCATTCTTTTGTGAAATTATCAGTGTAAATGTTAAAAGGACATTATTTTTATATCTTGTTGTTTATGCCACTAAGTTTATATGTACTTTATGAAATTTTAGTATTCTAAGATTGCTTTTTCTTGGATGTCACAACCCAGAAGACTAATTATAATATGAGAATTTAGAACCCACCTACAATGAGTAGGTCAAGACTAAGTCAAGACTAAGAGAGAAAGAAAGAATTTAGAACCTTGTAAAGAACTTTGTAATCTACAGGTGATTTAAAATTACTGGTGGAAGTTATAAATTTAAACTGCTCTACTAAAGGTATTTACTTCATTAAACCAGCACACTTATTGCCATGAGAGAGGGAACCCTTCAATATTATTAAACAGTTCCATCTTTTGCCTATTAATTCTATAGGATACTGATGGTGGTATTACCACGTTTGGAATCATTTACTGTATGGACTTTTTCCCTTGTTTCATGTTAACAATAAAAACATTATGTTTCTGGAATAGAATTATTCCCTGTCCTCAGACTAAAAACCAGGTAAACATATACGCAGTTGGGGGTGATAGACAAAGCTACCTTTGTTGCCCAGAGGTTGAGAATAGCTTTACCTTTTGAACCTGATAGTGAACCTGACTGCATAGGTTTAAGCTAATTTTTAGCCCAAGACTAGAGATCGATTCTGTCCCAAAAATTTTGTGTTTTTAATTTCGACATGGGACAATGGACAAAATCCATAAATGACTCCATGAGTTGGTTGAAAACATTGTCAGATGATCTAAAAAAAGTGATTTTTACTTTGAAGTTATAGGCCTATACTTGTTTTACTGCCTTTATTTTCTCCAATTTAAGAGGTATGTATCATAAATATGTATTTTCTTACATAAGAATTTCACTTTGGTTATATAGAACAAATTTAGCAGAAATTTACGGTAACAGTGTAATAATCACCTTATTAGAAGATCATCAAGTTTTTGTTGTCTGTAACAAATTTACTTAAACATTACTTGTAATTTAATATATTTTGTAGGGACGTTTTTATCTGACAAGTGCTACTAATAACTTACTATCAGCTCGCTCATGTTATAAAACTTTAATGCTCAATGAACAATATGTGTATTAGATTGGATGCATGTCTACAAGCTGAAGGAAAATATTTCCTGCTCCTTCTTTAAATATGATGAGTAAAAATCTAATATTAATTGCAACACAGTGAAGTAAAATTTGTGGGTCCTGACTCACAGTAAATTGGAATAGTGGTGAGAGCTGCACTGCCTGCCATCACACGAAACAGTCGGAGTGAAAAGTGGTGTGAGTCGTCAGATAAAATACTGTCCCTCTATCTTCACGTGCAAACGGGTTTTGGTTCATATCGCAAAGCAAGCAGTAACTGAAAAAGGAATGGAAATATATTTTTTACTTTTTAAAAATATTCTTTCCCCTGTCCTTGAATGCTTTTCTATGATGTCTTGACAGTAGTAACTGCAGTTTAGCTGTCTTAAACGTTACAGCATGGATCAGTGTGCATCTGCTGTAGTGCTTGTAGATGACATGAAAGTAAAAAACATAACTTTGTAGTTTTAGATGTTGTGATGTAGGAACACATTACAGTGATGTATTTTGTGTGATATAACACTATAAAAACATTAAGTATAGTAGGAGTAGGTGATAAGATAGCAGTAATGCATGATGGTGTAGCCTAGGCAATATTCTTGTAGAGAAACATGACAGCAATATAGTTCTAGGTGATATTATTCTAGAAATAAAATATGTTGGTGTAGTTGCTTGTGATACTACTGTAGAAATGTGTTTCTGAGTGCTGATTCCAAATTTTAGTGCAATTTTTTCTTTTGTGTTATGCTTTCAAGTCAAACACATTTCTGCACATTAGTCAACAAAATGTAGTGACAGTGTTACATTTTCTTCATCCCTGTTTTGCCTTATTTTCAGACTGTGCTGCTGTTCGTTTGTTAAATTGCCCTTACCTCAGTGCCTTTTGTATTTCGTTAGATATGTTCCATTCTACAATTTTTAAGAGTGGTGATTTTTAATCTGAACATCATAGTCAGTGAAGGTGGACTCCACCATAGTGACTTTAATGTCCTTTGAATTGCCATTTATTGCTGCCATATTCTGTTCCTGTATGTAACTACATTATCAAACTCTTAAGATTCATTATGACAGAACAGCTGTTTTTAAACTTGTATGTATGTGAATGCCTGTCCTTACTGACAGTGTGACAATTATTGCAGAACAGTAGTAAAGTACCATGTTACAAAATTCGAAAACCACCAAGAGACCATTTTCTCTTCAGTCATTTCAAATTTACAGCTCTATTTCCTTCCCTCAATTTTTCTGTTACTTTGGCAGATTACATATATGTTTGTCTGTCCACTAACCCATTGCGTTGGACAACAGATGGAATTAATTCTTCAGTGTATATAATACTTCACCCCCCCCCCCCCACCCTCTACATGTAAAAGTGTAAATTTGTTTATTTGTGTATTTATTTAGTTCTTTGCATTCATTTTTAACATCCATAATTTGTTTTCAAAGGCAGCTGGCTGTAATGACCAAAGTTTTTTGTGGTTTTCCTCAGTTATTCCAGACAAGCTTAATAACATTGCTTAAGTTAGGCCATGGCTGTTTCCTTCTGCATTCTTTTGATTGATTGTTCATCAATTATCTTGCAATTCAAAGCTGTATTTTATGAGCTATTGACACTGTCACTAGATAAACCTTAGATAAACAAGCATCCAATCCCAAAAGGCCATGCTCCCATTTACATAACACTGGGTACACTCATATTGCACTCATTCTCTGACATGCACATACATTTTGCACTACCATCAAACTGCCTACATGCACAATTTACTACAGCTTAGCCAGTACCTAACGATTTGGATCATTCTGATACATATCTCTTGTTTGTTGTATGTCATGAAATGTGTTAGAACTACATTACTGTGACATTGTAGCACAAGTATTTATAAGTTGCTGCTTCCAATCTAACTTAGTTGTATATACAAATTATGCTGTGTATCTTGCCATGTATAGACTTTGTAGAAGAAGTGTTTTTCAGAGTCTGTATGGTGAACCTCGTGATATTCAAGATTCTTATAAAGTAATCAGAAAGTAGCAAACATGAAACAGAATGTGCAGCAGAGAAAATTATGTAAATATGGGTTGTGCTAAACACATCATTACATAAGTGTCTGTTCCATATTGTTGCCACTGTATATGCAGTAAAGCAGATACAGAGAAAACTTCAGTCTACATCCTGGGTTTTACTTTGGGATATGTAGTTCTTTGAATTGCTACCTTTCAGAAGAAGTTTTAGCTTATCTTAGATCATGCTTTTGTAAATGTAATGGTATTTGGAACCAACATTGAACTTTATTTTCTGTGATGATAATAGGAATAGTTTGAAACTTTTAATCTAATGGTCAGAAGTAAAATAAGCAAAATCTCCTCGTTATGTATTGCTATTCAGTTATGTAGATTTCTCCAGCCTTTTGTTACTAAGTACTTAAAAGATGAATACATCATATTTAAATGACATATTTTTACAACATACAAAAATCTTTTTTCTGTTATTTAAATGGACAGATACATAACAGTAATTCTACCATGGGATTTGTAGTAAGATTCACTTCCACAACTTTGAAATTATTATTAGAGATTTGTACTAGCATTGAAGAGTCTCAGTTTGGTAGTTTCTTACACAGGCACTTGTTGAAATTCTGTCTTATGAATTACAAAACTTTCCTCTTGTCATTTAAAGGCTTATGTCTTGTGAAGTATGCTGTGGGTGTCAAAATATGAAAAGACCTGGAGAATGCAGAGAACTAACTTATATGGATTGTTGCAACTTTTGTTATCTGTCCAGGTTTAAAGTTGCAAACTCAGTAACTTGTTGTGCTATACTATTCTACGTTTTATTCAGAATAAAAGAAGAATTAGCTATCTTGTATTGCAAGTTAGCTGATGACATAATTTTTAAAGCAATTGGGAGTTGGTGTAGACTGATGCTGAAGTGTACATTCAAAAAGTAGTTGAATTAGTTTAGTGCCATCTCCTCCCAAGCTGTTATGTTGGCTACTGCCTGAACTAGTAAAAGTAAGATCCAAAATAACAAAGAGCACAGAATCTTTGGCTGTTCCAGACGTTCGGCAACTCCAGGGGCCACCGGATGGTCACTGAGGCAATGGAGCAGGAGCAGCACCATGACCATGACGAGGAAGAGGATACCACAGAGGACACCATTGGCACGACAGTCATTCTGGGTAAAGGTAAGTATCTTCTTTGCACCAGGCCATCCAATAGGTCTGTTTTCTTCAGGTTTTTGTGCCCAAAAATGTATCCATATTTCTTATATTGCCCACGAGTGTTACATATCCCGCCCGTTATATACTCCCCGATTGTATGATCCTAATAACATTTACCAAAGAACGGCAATCACAATGCTCCTCATTAGGCGGTCTTCTACAATTTCCTGTTACATCCCCTCAGGTTCAATTATTTGCATTATCACCCTGTTCTTAAACACTTTCGATCCACATGCTTCCCTTAGTGTGAGAGACCAAGTTTTGCCAACTGTTGTACTATTTTCAGTGTCATTTGCCTCTCTAGTTACATTTGTTCAATTAGTGGTGTGTGACCTGCAGATGCTACACAACATTGAATGATGTAAGTATAATAACATGGCAAGGTAAAATTGTCCGTGTGTTTAATTAAGCACCTGGCCCCAAGGACATACTGGGGAATGGAGGCATATTTCCATCATCTTTCTTAACCTCAACACTACCCTGGTTGCTTTAACAATGGGGAAAGAACTCCCCAGCACCCATTTGATAAGATACTGGGTGGGCCTCAGATCTGGTTGTGTTCTGTAAACTAAAGAAAAATTTCTGCCCCTGCCGGGCATAGAATCCAGCCCATAGCGTAATCCTTACACTGACTGAGCTAGAATTTGAATATTGAGTTCCAGAGGTCAATAAATCTCACTATAAAGTACAGTATATACTGAGATATTTTTATTTCTTTCAGCTGTAAGCATCTGATTTTGTTTTTTTAAGAGGAATCACATTTTCTATGCAGGTAGTCCAGAAAATCTCAAGTTTGATTGGATGATAACAGACTGGTCTAAGTGCTCGCAATCATGTGGGGGAAGCGGCTTCCAGGTGAGGGTCTGTGTTTTCTGTGAGTTGGTTTATATCTTGTTGGATGTGGCTGTGATATATACTTTGTTGTTGTTAGGTCAGGGCTGCGCACTGCATGGTGCGTCTGCACAACACTACGCAGAATGTAGACAGCAGTCTGTGTGAAGATGCTGGTCTGCCAACACCACCTACGATACAAAAGTGTGGTACAGAGGATTGCCCACGTTGGGTGCCCAGTGAATGGTCCCCCTGTGAACAGTCGCGCTGTTTCACCTGGAACACAGGTAATCCCTTTTCAATGAGAAATTTCTGTAGTCTGGTGTTGAAAAAACGTGACCTTTAGTGTATATATTGTGACAGTTAATCCAACATAGGTTTCTTAGTGACTGAAAATACTTCTGTGTAATGGGCCCAGTTGAGTAGGTACCTTCCCAACTTTTTATCTGATGATGTACACAGAAGTGGTTTCTGAAACTTTGTGTTCATTTTTTTACAATGCGTGATGGATAAAGTCCAGAAACTGAATGGTTTTGAATGTTCTCTGAAACTTTGTAGGCAAAAGGTACATATTCTGTGAATTCTGTATTATAGGAATATCAAGTGTATATTTCTTCACTATCATACAAAATTCTTTCCAAGGGCTTTAGAGGATACGTTTTTGGTTGAGCAATTTATTATTCCCCCTCCTCCCTATCCAGATTTATTGAGATTAAAACTAATGAAATGTGTTTAAATTTAAAATTTTATGTTACAATTAGCAGATAAAGACTACAATGATGTGGAAATGTAAAAGTGACTAATAGAACAAGTTTCTGAGAATTAAATTTTGAAGGAAGGCTAACTATGGAATGACCTAGAACAAGGTGCTTCCTCTGGGTACTGGAATACAACGTTACCTTTTTACTTTTTTACTTCTTTGAAAACTGGCTGTTGTTATTCTCAATAGAAATATCACTCTTCATGCTGGTTTTATTCGTGTAGGTAGGAAGTGCTGTGTTCAAATGATTGTGTCTGTGCAGCAATGCAGCGACGTGACATAGACTGTCAGCTTAACAACGGCACAGAGGTGGACTTGCAGCTGTGTGGTGAGGCAGAAAAACCTCCACAACGGCAGGAGTGCTACAACGACAAGTGTAAGGGCACGTGGAAAGTTGGGGAATGGTCTGAGGTGAGCACAGTGCACTCGCAATGCACGTGGGTGGGCGCAGTGCTGTTAATTCTAATTTTAAATGGTTTATTTCTGGCAATAAAAATCTCAAATCCAATATATGTCTTGGTTGTCCTTTTCCTTAGACAGACCTTTAAAAAGGCATACATGCATCAGGTCTTAAAGGGCTTGAACCCATTATATATTCTAATTCTAATTCTAGGGAGCCGTTAGAGCCAATTTCTGCTTCAAGTACTTTTGGCTCACAGAAGTAAGTGTTTTGGTGCTGTCACAGGTAAAGCCGTTGATTGTGACATTTTCCATAAAGAAATTTTGTGCATGTAAATGACATCATATTCTCCAATCGGCAGAATGTAGCAATTTCTGACATTGTAACTTGGTCAGATTCAAGCCCAGCTAGAAATGAGGAATTTCTGTGGCCTTATTCTAATTATCTATACAATGCTAGTAGATCAAAAGTAGACCATGGTGCCTTCATTCACGTTCTTTCAAAATTTAGAAACTTACATTGCTATATCATTTTCTGCAGTTCATTTTCCTGTCATATGAAAATTGTTCTTCTTCTTCTTCTTCTTCATGTTTGTCATCTCCTCCTCCATCTTCACAATTTTCTTCTTCCTCCTCCTCCTCCAAGTTTTACTTTTATACCTAGCAGCGAGACCTTTTTACCTACCTCTCTCCTCCCATCGCTTCTATTCCTCAGTTTCCTCCCATCGTCTATTTGACACCTTTCCTAACATATTGTTCCCATCTTCATCTACCTCTATCCTTCTGTAGTTCCCTGTCCTCAATTTGCTCCCATCTTCTTTTGGTCACCTTTCCTAACCCATTTTTCTTTTAGTTTTATGTTTGAAATTTTCTTTGGGATTCTCTGTTTGTCTTAAAATGTGTTCATACTTTCTTGCTATATTTGTTATAATGATGTAAATTAACCTAACAAACTTCCTCCCAAATTATGGCAGATTCCTCCTGGTATACCCTGTATAAGAGATTAGAAATAAATTTATTAATAGCCATAATCAAATTCTTTAATTGAAATTATGCTTAGAGTTTCACGATATTGAGTCGTGTAATATGGTACAGCACAGCGGTCACCTCTGTTCCCTGGGAACATGCCTTAGATGTTCATATATGCACTTTAGTCTGCAACCTGCTTTTCTGGACCCCCTTCTTCTAGTCTTGCACTCGGATATCGAACACACTTGCATGCATGAAGTACGTAGCTGCATTCTGTTTGACACTGAGTAAATCTTGGAACATTATGAAGCAGACAACACTTCTCTTACACAGAAGGTCATTATTTACTGTCTGGCACTTATGAAGGCATTATGGTAAGTAGTAATCTGCTTTAGTTTAATTTGTATTTGTATCTGACCATACTGCACCCTGAAGTTTTTGACTATGACACTTGAACTGGACATTATCCATTATCTGGTTACAATACAGCTGTCTAAAAACACTACAGTTTGAATACTTGCTCTCTGATCTCTAAGAGACTGCTTCAGTCTGATGAACCCAACAGAAGCACTTTCATTATTTTGAATTACGTTATCTTTCCCTGATGACAGAAGCACATAATATTTTAATACAAAAAACAAGATGGTGGAAAAAATTCAGTGTTTGTGTCAGTATAACATACTTGTGTCACAGATCTTTAGGTTTAACTCTCCTCCTCCTCCTCTCCTCCTCCTCCTCCTGCCACAGATTGGAATCTGTGTAAATTACAACCAACACTTATTTACCATTCTGTAAATTTGTAGTCAGAATTGGTAACAGTTATAAATACGAGCACTAAATGACAGCAATAAACGGCACTGGAAAGTGTGATTGAGTAGGTAGTGCAGTGTTCCTCTTTGTATAAAAAGTTTGTAGCTTACATTGAGATAGCAGCACACCCTAGTGTACATTGGTATTCTGACAAATTCAGTATCTTTGTATAAGCATTTCTGTCTTCTTGGAACTTTTCAAGCATGCTTGTTCAACCAACCGTTCCTGGGGTACATATCTATGTGTTTGTTTCATTAAATACCACAGGTTCTCTTTTCATGGATGTCAGTATTTTTCATTGCAATCTGAAAGGAGTTTGTAATAGTTATGAGCAAAACTAACTGCATGGAATAGAATCATCCTTGAGTAGCTAACAACAACTCAAATATTCAAGAAAATAACTGCCTTGAATGGAATCAAAAGGTCCATTTCCCCATTTATGAGAGCCCACAGTTGGCCTTAATTCTGAACTAAACTAATCCTCTCTACTCCTACCTACCTTATTTCTTCAAGATCCATTTTAATATCATCCTTTCATCTAGGGCTGTGTCTTCCAAGAGGTGTCTTTCCTTCAGGTTCTCTGATTTATAATGTGTATCCAGTTCTCACCTCTCCCATGCATTCCACATGCTTTATCCATCTCATCCTCCGTGATGAATGGACAGAATTATGGTGACTACACACTATAACAGTACTGCTGAAGTAAGTAAGTAACTTCGTATAATTAGGTAATTCAGTTCTGAACAGTGTTTGTTAAATTTATTTCCTTCAATGTTTTAAGTTTGTTTTGTACTAGCCTCTTACAGGAGCCAACACTTGTGATATTGAGACCCTCACATCATGTGTGCAAGCATCTTGAACAACACCTGCAGGCATCATGGAGGTGGACTGATATCACTGTCATATTTGCTGTTAAAGTTTACAAAGAGGTGGAAAAATATTGATATTCTGTCTGCATATGTATACATTTATAGCTGATATTTTATAGTGAATAACACACAGCCCAGGATAGCTGCAATCCTAAGCTTGCACATTTCAGTCCTACTGGGCAGGTGCATTTGTCCACATTTTCTCGTGTCATCCTGCATAGACAGAACGCTATTGACGGGCTGTACGAGGCCTTACCATGGCTCAGGCAGTTAGTCACCAGTCTCTCGTCACGGAGGCCCGGATTTGATTGCAAGCCAGTGCACGTGGGATTTGTGGTGGACAAAGTGGCACTTGTACAGGTTTTTATCCAAATATTTATATTTTCCCCTGTCAGTATGATTCCACCAATGCTCCATACTCATTCATCTATCACCAGTGCTGTATATTCTTAGTAGTTGACAGCATCATTAAATAACATGCTTCAAAAAAGACTGTATGATGTATCCATTCTTCTTGGATATGATGCTGTATCACATCCAAGAAAAATGGATGCCTCATCCACAGCACTAAAAATATAAAAAGTCACAGACTATATGAAATTTGAGATTCTCCTGGCAGTGAATTAAGATTATTATGTATTGGTTGTGACACTGTTCAGTCTGGTAGAGATGTAAAGGTAAAGTTCTCCCTAGAACAGGCCATGAAGGCCCAGAGGGGGAGTAGAGGTATAGCTCTACTCTTTCTTTAACCCTGGCACTAGATGGTGGGTGGGTGGTCATCTCCACGCCCCGGCCGCTTTACCCCCGGGAAAGAGACCCGGTAACCATTGTATAGGAGGCTGGGTGGGCCCCAGGGCCGGTCTGGACATGTGCGAAAAATCTCGTCCCCACCGGGATTCGATCCCCGGACCGTCCAGCCCGTAGCGAGTTGCTATACCGACTACGCTATCCCAGCCCTTCTAGTAGAGATGTACTAACATTTAATAAAAGTCTGCTGTCCCCATCTACCAGATATTGCAGTGTCATAATCTGGAAGATCTTAATTCTAATGAGAGGCTGATACTCTCTTCCAACAAGTGTCAATGAAATGTTCACTGTAATGGAATGAAAACATTTTATCATCTGTTAAAATGGTAAAAGAAGACAAGCTATGAAGATAAAAAGTCTTCAAAATGACATACTATATAATATAAAAAGTGGAAGTGCCTAGAGTTGTGGTACTAGACTTCTTTAAGTGATGACAGGAATAATGATGGTTGACACTAAAAGCTGAGCTGATGTGTACAGAAACAGATTCCTTGAATTTCGCTTATTATGTTTATATAAATGATGATGGGAGCAATTGTGAATGACTATCAGTCTACCTCTGTGAGTGCACAGTGTCGTGTAGCATAAGCATTTGTTCGTCTTTAGCGTGCATGCTTGTGTGCATGTGCAGTGTGCAGCCCCCTGCGAGACGCAAGGCATCAAGTACCGAATCCTGCAGTGTGTGTGGTACGGCACGAAGAAACCAGCGGGCAACGCCTGCAGGGACCAGCCAAGGCCTTCCGTCATGAAGGTGTGCAAGGGGTTACCATGTACCCAGTGTAAGTCCCCCAAGTATTTGTGCAGGTGCTGCTGTTGCTTTGGCCAATTATTTATTAGTCTTGTAAATTCAAAATAATATGTCGATGTGGTCTTTGTACAAAATATTGTGGTTCCAAACTGTGCTTACTGGAAGTCCTGTGGCAGAACAGAATCCTAAAATAAGGCCTGTACCAGCATCTGGGGCAAATCTGTTGCCTTCCCTGTCATTGCTGCAATATTCGGTATATATAAAGATAAATTCTCTATTTCCTGCTTCCTTGCTTCCTTGTTATCACCATGGACCTGATACTCAACATCCGGGTATATACTGAAGTGTATTCTGTACTCTTGCCAATGTTTATGGTAGCCATGCCTCTTAGAACAATGCACAAGTATTGCAGTATCTTTTGGGTGCTATTCAGATCCTCATTCCCAATATTTTTTTTAATTACATGAGTACACTTCCTCTTCTTTTGACTGTTATTTCTTTTTCTAATGTTTACATATATTATTATATTGACAAAGAAAGAAACTGCATCCAAGGTGATTAATGGATACTTCTTCTGGTCCGATATTATGTATACAATTTCTCACCCAGATACAAATTCCACATTCACTCAGACATCATACTAACTACTGTGGCTCTGACAGACATTTGGTTTGTATTATAGTGAAGCAACTGCATACCAAATATGATATTGATGAAACATGCACAAACTCAGGTTGCCTGTCAAACTCAGAGGCATACCAAATATCCAAGAACGTGTGTGTGTGTGTGTGTTTGTGTGAGAGAGAGAGAGATAAGCATAAGCAAATTCCTGTCAAGGATTTTTATGTAAACAATTTTACTCAGTTACAAAATGATTGAGATTATACATAGACAAACTTTTGAAGGTCTGTCAATTATTACTAGTTATTCTGGTCATGTCACAGAATCTTAAGTCTGTTAATATGATTCCTGTATTACATGGGAACTGATGTTTTAAAAATGTTGCAATGTCAACTGTCAGCAGGGCTTGTTATTACATTGTGGTTTTGACACCCTCACGGAAGGGAACAAGTCCTGATCAGTATCGTTTGTGCAAGTACATAGTGATGTGTCTCATATGACATCCAGACAGCGAATGTTAAAATCTGTACGCAAGTGGAATGTGATTGTGATTCTGCATACAAGTTACACTGGTGTGCTCAAGACAGTTCACATCAGTTCAGCTGAAATGGAACTAAACAATTAAAAAAAATGTGGAAGTGCCTAGCCTGCTCAGACATTACAAAATAAATGTAGTGCTTGTGGTGGCAATGTTGAAACCTCTTTCATTCTAACAAGAAAACTTGAAAATGATGAATTAACTTACAAACCCATAATTAAAATTTTAACAGCACATTCTTGGCAGGTTGTTTTGCTTATGGTACTACTGCATTGTAGGTATGTCACAGTCAGTAGCATATAAAAACCAACAATATTAAGGTAGAGTTTTAAACATTTTAATGCTGATTTATAGACATACTTTTTCATTGCCTGCCTTTCACACATGACAGGCAAATTTACAAGAAATGTAGATATAAGTGTGTATCATGTCACGCAGACAGTAATGCACAAAACAGAAGATTTATGGAAAGTAATACGTATTGTAATTGGTTTAATGTGGTTTAGTTTAGTGTGTCTTGGCACCCACAGCTTTTCCTTCAAAGCTATACAACGTTTCAAATCACTACGAAGTGTAAAGACGCATATCACAGGTTGTTTTATGTTTAGATTATGGTCTTTTGGGCTGTAACACCATGTCATCTTGTTGGGTGCAACCAACATTTTGAAGGAACATGGCGCCATTTTCTTCATGGTCAAAGTAAGTAGGATGAGTGTCTAGCCAGGTTATGTAGGTAGACTGGCATGGAAGATGGCAACTCAGTATAATGGAAGGGTGAGAGGAGGAAGTGCCATGTTTTAGAGAGAGAGGTGGGGGTTATTTGACAATAATATTAGTCGCTGAGATTATGTAGCATCAGTGATACTCAAAGATGAAAGAAATGGACCATTGTGGAATGATACTGACGGTTTATAATGAATGTGCTCAGAGAGAAACCTGTCCCACTTCCACTTTGTTCATCACAAATCCCACATGGTCTTTACCGGGATCAAACCCAGACCTGTGTGATGAGAAGCTGCTGATTAAACTCATTAGTAATGGTATGGTCCAGGTGGCCTGTTTAGCCTAATATGAACAGTGAAGTGGAATCATGCGAAAATGTGCTTAAGCATTAATGGCAGGTTGACATGGACGGTGGTCACTCAGAACCACAGGAGGAAGAAAACCAGTGAGAAAATCTGGTGTTTTGCATCTGGAAGCAGGGACTGTGTTGTCCATGTCAACCTGCCTGTACAGACTGGCTGCACTCACACTTGACTCACACTGACCCTGAAGATGATGGCAGCATGTTCCACCAAGATGTTGGTGTCCATCTACAAGACGGTACGGTGACAGAGCATACAGGATAACTGTTGTGAGTAGTAGCCAACATGTGAAACTGGAAGCTCATCATATCTTATGTCTGCTTTGAGTGCACTGCCATGCCTATGCTTCAGTGTCGTGATTATGGAGTTGACATAAACATAGCCAAGGATGCACATGCAAAACATTGAAAGCGTAGTTTCCAAAATATTGATATTCACTTCATTAATGACATAATTTATTTTGTTTATATAGCAATATGTATTGTTAACCCTGTACAGAGTCAAAGCACAAACATATGCCTCTTCATTAGGAACCTCTCTTTGGTCCTGGCACAAGTACTTGGTGCATGATGTTTCAACATTTCCCATTCATCTCCAACGCACCATACTGAAATGTCACAACCTAATGTCATCTCTTGGTCATTCTCAGAACTGTCTGTGATGAGGAACCAACAAATCCATTCAGAAAGCATGCCTTTTTTTTAATATGGTGAAAATTACCACCCTGACAGGGTTACCACACCATATTCTTACAAGACTGTTAAAGGTTTGCAAGGAAAATTATGTTCTTTCATTGTAATGATAGTTTTAAGTAACTCATAATTGTCATTTGTAAATATTATAACTGTTGTTTGGTTTGTTGCTTTAGTCTAAATTAATCCTATGTGTGGGTTTATATATTCCCTTAACCAGTTGTATATGTAACTCGTGGTACCCAGCATGAACAAGATGCTTTTTGCTGTATGTCAGTTATTCGGGTGTCAGAGTTGTCCTTCAACAAATTCTTGTGTGTTCAAGTGAAGGTATATCGATCACATTAAATACTGCCACTTGCACATATATAAACCTATTCTCACAAGAAGTTTTAGTTGTGGATTATCATCCATTTTGTAGCATGTCACTGATCATAACTAACGGCCCTTTCTGGTCATAATGAATTAAAATAATCAGCATTTTCAAGACTGAAGTTCATCCAAATAAAATTTAAAAGTCATATTCCTTCTTCATAGAAGACATATCAGTTACAAAGCTGAACTGCAAGATTTTTTAATCTCACAGTGGTGTGACTGAAGATTCAAGCCTTCTTAGATATCACACCATTTTGATTGGTAAGTTGTTTCTGATGTCTTGGAGGCAGCAAGTGACTGTTTACCAATTGACACAATGTTATATCCCAGAAGACTTGAATTTTTGGAAACCAACTGGTTAATGCTGTTAGGGAAATCTACTTTTAATTCTGATAGGCCTATAAAAATATAAAGTACTTTGTGGGCATAATGTACAAACTTTGAATGTTCAAACTGGTGGTACACACAGTTACCACTAGTTTTAAAGGGCTCTGTGCCCTTGGTGTGACTGTTAAATATTATCACTGTGATTGTATTTAGTTTCCTCACTACAGGTGCATACCTAGAATTTTTCCTTTGGGGGGGGGGGGGGGCGGTGAGGGGCTGGACCTGAGGCTATATATAATTTGTATGTGATTTTAAAAATTATGTTATAAAAGTCATGTCATAAATGTAACTGTAACATGATGTTGACAACTGCATTTATATACATACAAATATAATTGCATGTTCCATGACACTCATGTAATTTAAATTACAAAGTCTAATCTTCTCGGTTTTTTAATTTTATCTCAGACAGCCTAAGTTTTTTTATTTTATTTTTCAAAATTCTAATGTACTAGTCATTAGCCAATTTCAGTGGCTGATTTTGGCTGAAGCGTAAATCATATAAAATGTGTCATATCATCATGTGTACAAAATCTGTGTTTTTTAAATTTTGATTTGGTACGGGGCTGCAGCCTGGCAGCCCCCTCCCTCCCCCCTTGGGTGAGCTCCTGCCTCACTGCATGTTATTCTTCTGAAATGAATGAGACATCTCATTTTCTGGATTTAGGTTAATGTGCCCAGCTGTCGGCCAATAGGAGTTCATAATATGCTCATGTTCACTCCATAGTTATCATTAAGTGAAGTACAGCTGTGACAGTACCCATGAGTCACTGCTGAATTTACTTTGCTACCTGCCATATCCCTGCAGGATATAACAGCATAAGTCACATGATGCATTTACTACAGATATATTAATAATGTCTTCTGTTTTCAGTGTCCAACTGTAAAGATCAGTCCAAATATTGCCAAAACGTGAAGGCAATGAACATGTGCAGAGTGCATCGGTATCAGCATCAGTGTTGCCAGTCTTGTCGGAACAAGGGCTAGGTGCTACAGACTTCATGCAATAGCAATACAAGAAGGAGTGCTGTGTTACCAGTGAGCATTCCCACTGGGAACATATATCCACATACTAGTAATGCAATCCATTCTTACATATTATATATGTTTGCCTCTGCTATGATCATCAGCAGTGAAGACTGAACTGGAGACATAGCTTTTCCTATTTATTTTCGCGGCAACTCTCCGGTATTGCAGTTCTTTATCATTCCATTGTGCTGTGGTGGCGGTGTGAACACCGGGGTGCAATGACACTGACAAAAGAGCTTTCTTCTCGTACCACACCTACCTGGAGGTGGGGTTGTCCTAACCCCTTCCACTTAGAAATAATGTGTGGACCATAAAAGTAGCTGCACTTTAGTGGTGTTAGCCATCTGGAACTAGGACCCACAAGACTATGAGCAAGTGTATCACAAGATCAAACACACATATTCTGTAAATATTCCATACTTGTCTACATATTCATAATGATATTCAGATTGGCATACAGTCTGATATAGTTATCAGCAGTTCAGTTTCCTCGAGGTGTTTGCTACTCTCAGTATTCCACCAGGCAGTATGTTTTTGCAGAGCCTTGCATATAATTTTGTTCAAATCATAATGATCTCTAGCCTGAAATACGGTTATGTAAATATTTTTAAGAGCAAAGTGATCACCGTATCTGAAGTAATGAGTGTCATGAAAATGTATTTTAATTTTATCATTTTATCTTGTAGATCAGTTTAAAAAATTCCTATTTTCTTATCCTTAATTCTCCTCAATTGTAAAACAAATATAGACAACTTTATTTCATTCTACAAAATCCTCAAATATATTTTTTTATGATTCTATGATTGGTTATATCTTGCATTTTCTTTCTCAGTTTGAGTCTAATTGAATTGCTTGTTTATAATTCTTCCTCTTTCCTCCTGGCTGTGTGCCTGTTCTATCCAGAATGTGAATCTCACCATCTTTTGTGTGGTCTTCCAGCACTCCTCCCTTTACAGCAGTTGCTTATTACTAGTACTTTGACTTTGGTAGGTGGCTAACCAGATTTCAGTTGTCTGATAAAGGGGTCTGGATACTTAAAGCTTTCAGGCAGTCTCTCCTTCATGTTTATGAACCACAGATATTTTCCTAATATTTTAAGCTGACCAATTCAAGCTCCCTGTTGCTGCACATGACCTTAATGATTGAATCACTAAACATGTTCAATTTGTTCATTTCTATGTCTGAATGATGGTTAGTATTCTTTTCATAGAAAAGATTAAGTAAATTTTAGTTGGAAGTAAGTTAGATCATATTTGTACTTGTTAATTTTAAAGTCAGTTTAGCTGTGAAGGATGACAACTGCTACACAGTCTCCATTTGGGTGTCCCCAGTGAAGAAAAGGCTGCAGTAAACTTCCCCTGTTGTCAGTACCCACAATATGCCAAATGCTCCTAACTGAACCTATGGAATACTAAAACAGTTACTGCAGACTTGCCAAACATTATACCACTTCCATTCTCTCAATGCTCAGTTGGAAGATGTATTGTGGCTTAAGGCAGTAACATTTTTTTGCCTGTAGCTCATCACTAAACTTACCTTCTATCAACAATGTAAGACTAATAAAAACTTATTATAAGATTTTAAACTTTGTTGTACAAATGGTTCCTGCATTATATTTCCTGTTGTAAAATAATTTCAGGCAGGGTTTGTGTTAAAATAGGAAGTGTATTGAAGTTACATAATGCTGTTGTGATCCCGTTAAAGATGCTGAATTTTTATTTTTGTCCCCAAGTTTTAGGAGATAAAGAAAGAGACTGAGTGTAGGGGTAAGAGTAACACTTTAATTTGTTCTTAGGTTTATGTTCATATAATGTTTGGTGCCTCAGTATCCTTTAATTAAAATATGTAAATCAGTTACATGGATTATTTGGGATGAAATATAGCTACATCATGTCAAAGGGACCTATGCTTTGACTTTGTGAACTATACATGGCTGCTTTAAACACTCACTTATTAGAAGAATTTGTATAGACCTGCATTTCAATTGAAATGCAATGGATTTTTCTTGGATGATCAACCATATGAATTGGAATTAGTATTAAGTGTCTCTATCTCCATCATCAGTAATGCAGTGTGGTCTTCTTTGATGATGAGCCATGTGAAATGGAGCAGGTATTCAATATATTATACCCTCTGTCATCAAGGATTGGTGTGACTGATGAATGACACTGTACTTGTACACCCAGTAAACTCTTGGCATCTGGTAACCTTATCCAGATGTGGACTCTTAGGGAATGGTGTGTTGAGTAATATGGTTAGTCATTACACAGCCTTAACCTGAACCTTCTGGGATGCTAGCTATAATTCTTCCTTCCTTTTGTTCTGTCCATTGTCCTACTTCATTAAAGACAGTAAAGCAAATGCTAGATACCATGACTGGTCACCCAAGAAGACATATTTGCATCCAGTTGCCATGAAAGCTTCTGAACTTAATTTCAATATAGGCTTTTTCCATTCCCTTGAGTTTTGTAAAATTTTGTGTTCATATTTTTATATAATGGAATTTTCAATACATACATTATCAGGTGAAAGTGAACACAGGGAACATTATAAGCTGAAAAATGTTCAGAGACATTTAATGCAATGAAAGTAAGCATGATAATGTTATGCATGAGCATTATTGCTGATTAATATGTAATGCATTAATCAGTATAAGGTTTTGATTATGGCAATGGTTATTGTCTTGTTGAAGAAAGTCTTCATAATTGAATAGTGGAGATAGTTTCATGCTGACTGTGGATCAAGCCAGGGGTGCAGTCCCAGGAGCAGAAGTGCTGGGGAAACCTGGCACATAATTCCAAGTTGAAAGAAAATGGGCATGAATCATGATATTGTTACCTAATGACAGCTGAACAGTTCCAGATGCAGAAGGAAAAATAAACAGCTCATGAATTGCATATACTTAGATTTCCACATATATATAGAGGTTGAAAATTAAATGAATTGTAATTTCTTTCTTTCTATCAAAGTATTTTTCTGAAAATATGATACTAAATTGAAATCATTTTTAACTACAATAATAGCAAGTACTGTAAAAACAGAGTTTTCACTAGCCCTTGTTGTGCTGATATCAGTATCTTTTAAATAAAATGTCAGGGTCAGGGTGGTGCCCTGGCATTCAGGAAAGCAAAGGGTCACTGCCCTGGACCACTCTGGCTTCACTATATCCCTTGTTCAAGCCCACTAAACAAAAGAGCCTGTGCTTTGACTGCAGGAGCCCCCTCTTCAATAGTTGTGCCACCTTCCAGGCCTCCCCTGTCTGATGAGGCAACAGTGGTTGCCAGTCTTAATATTTTAGGCAGATTGAGTATGTTGCACCATATTGGTACCAAGCACAATTTTTGTTGTGAAAAGCCAGACCACTTCCCCGTAATGACTTAAGCAGCCAGCATGCTGCATGCACAGATATGTTAAGTGTAATTACTGTAGGCAACTATGCATTGTAGGATAATTGTACATATAAACAATATATTTATGAAATATGGTTCACTTGTTACTTTCTTTCAACTATTCAGGGAAGATTTGCCAGTTACTCCAGTCACAAATACATTATTTACTCAAGTTCATTTTGCAGTATTCTCGTGCTGTTTTTATTACATGATATTGTGTTATGCGTATTTAATTGTACTTATAGAATACATAAACAATAGAAGGACATTGCTTTTGTTTGTACTAACAGACTTCTACGTTCTGTATTTCTGTAGTGTTTCAGAAGGTATCATGTCTGAATATGCAATTGTAGACAATAAAACAGACAACATTCTGACAAAGAGACAAGTATTTGTAGCTGAAGAAAGAACATTTCTGAATTCACTGGTCTCTTTGAAACACTGTTTGAAGGAATCTGGGAATTGTAATGTCTCCCTTTGTAGGTCTCTTTATGGAGGTGTGTAAGTGGCAGGATGAGCTCGTTTTGATTGTGTAAATTGTTGTTTTTTAATATGACACAAAAGGCACTTTAACTCTTCAAAGCACAATGGTTACTTCATGTACTGCTTGCTTTAACATTGAAGAACTTCGCATTTTGTTCACAGAGTTTTCTTATGTGTTTCTGATTCTCAGGATAAACAACGATTATGTGCCTAAACAGCATTAACCAGCTGATCTTGTAATTGAGACACAGTACGCTGCTTGTAATTTAGAATCGGAATTTTTAAATATTATTTTGATAAGTTTCATTCTTCAAATTGTTATTGTAATAACTTTGTTTTGCCTTTTGTTGGTTTGTGTATGGTGACTGCAGTGATCATCATACTGCACCGTTCCTTCTTCAGTTATAGAAGCCTATACTTCATTTAATTTGGCCAGTCACACACTGTTAGTACAAATGTACATGTTTATTGGCCAAGGAAAATTGTACAAATATATTTAAAGAACGGGATTTATGGAAACATTGATAGGTGTAGGAGTGTGTGACATTCCAAATGTTCCACAGATGTCACTATATATACTTGTAGTCCTTCTCTTTTGGTTCTTATTGCTGTGATGTGTTTTCAAGAATTATGTTAGCATGAATATTTAGTTTGTGTAAAGTAACATAATGATACTACACTAATTCTCCACTAATTCAAAACTAGGAGAGACAGCTAAAAGTTGAATGACTTTCTTAGCAAATTCAGTTTCATCTTGTCATGTTCAATTCAGCTTAAGTGATGAATACCAGTGACAATATTTTTCCTTTTTCTTTCTCCTCTAGCATTGTTTCTGTTTATGTGCATCACACAAAACGTCCAATCTCTTGTCCCCCACAATCTTTCCTTTTCAATTTCTTGTCAGGTCTGTCTTTTCTTCTTTATGTATTCTAGTACCTTGTTAAACCATCTTGTTCTCATTGTCCCATAAGCCTGTCTCCTGTATATTTTAATTCTCATACCCTTCTCAGATCCATGTGCTGGCCATTTTCTTTGCATATTTGAACCAGTGTAGTTGTTTCTCTTCAAACTCTAACAAATTATAAATTTCAATTTCTTCTCCAAAAATGTCATTTATAATTTGTTTCTTCTTATTTTTAATTCAGTACTTCTCAGAAATTTCATATCCATTACCTCAGTTTTGCTTTGCTTCTCATTTTAAGGGCCCATGTTGCAACACTGAGCGTTAGAATTGGTTCAAAGTATACTTTATGAATGACTGTTTGGCATTGTTATGGTATCTTACTCCTTTTGTAATTTTGATAGAATTTAAAACTATTTTGTACATTATTATTTCTCTTTCAGGCGACTTTCTGTTCTGAAATTGTTTCACTTCACACACAAATAAATTTGATCATCTGTCTTGTCTGGTGTTGAAGTAAATTCCCTTTTTGTATCACGTGAGCAATACCACAGGTACACAGTTCCAATGGAGTTCTCATTCTGAACCGTTTGCAGTACCTAGTGTTGTGGAATGAAATAAAATTTTATGTTCCCTGCTATGCATGACATTGTATAATATGTCCTTCTATTGTAGTGTATGGAAATTGTATCTAATAGAACCATAACAGTGACTTTTTGAATGTGGTGAACGCATCAGGTGTGTTGGGTATGGAAAAGTTCAAAGTCTGCCTTATAATAATGTTCACATATTCAATTCATTAAATTTTAAAAGGACTGATAGATCACATTGTTCTTTTGCATTCAGACGTTTGCAGATACATTGAGAATCCATTGCAATATTCATAACTGAAATGACTGACTGATATTTATCTTGAGTGAAAACCGAATTGTTTCTTGTGTACATGTATTTACACATGAAAAGTCACTGTGAAATTTAATACTTAAGACAGTACAGTGAAACTTCATTGTCACACTTCCTTAAAAACACAATGAGGTGTCAAGGAGAGGACAGAATCATGAATCAGCATATGTTATTTTAGAGCCTTGAATGTGGAAGCTAAAGAAATCAGAGATTCTTCCTTGAGATCCTTTTTAGTTAATGGTCTAAACGAAACATATTTCCATAGGTAAAGGTAAAGGTAAAGGTAAAGTTCTCCCTAGAACAGGCCATGAAGGCCCAGAGGGGGAGTAGAGATATAGCTCTACTCTTTCTTTAACCCTGGCACTAGGTGAGGGTGGGTGGTCGACTCCACACCCCGGCCGGTTTACCCCCGGAAAAGAGACCCGGTATCCATTGTATATGAGGCTGGGTGGGCCCCAGGGCCGGTCTGGACGGCTGCGAAAAATCTTCGCCCCCACCGGGATCCGATGCCTGGACCGTCCAGCCTGTAGCGAGTCACTATACCGACTATGATATCACGGCCCACACATATTTCCATAGACACATTCTATCGCAGTGTTCAATCTGTGGCGCATGGATTTGTATGAGGAACAGTTACATTACTTTTCAAGTGTTGTAATTTAATTGCAGGGAGAGGTTTCAGTATAAATGTTTGCTATATTTTTTATATTTTAGACCAAATCAACGTGACTTGTATTGTTTTTTATAAATATGTTACAGTATGTTCAATTACTACAGGAATTGGCTGATGATTTACATAATGTATACAAATTGAAATGAGACTAATATGCATCACCTTCAGTTTTGGTTAAAGGAGCTTTCTGGATAAAAAAATTGTCTCTGAATTTTGAAAATTTCGTATCTTCCAATGATTTGATGCGATAGAATAGTGACTACTGGCTCATGTTATCTCTGCTAGTGTTTATACAAAAGGGATGTGTATCAGTATTAGAAGTGTTCCTGGAAAAAATGAGAATACACTGTGCATGGTAGAAAAAGTTGCATATTCTAAAGTAATAATGCCCTTAACATTTCTGACACTATGCAGCTGAGTCAAAGTCAAAGTTATGCTAAAAGTGCTGTGGAAACATTATGTGAACATGGACATTATCATGGTTTACACTTCATTAATATAATTGCTGTCTTTGCTGATAGACACAATATGTGGATTCAGTAACTTTCCTCTCAGTTTTTCTTGGACATAACTTTCTCATAGATACATCACACTTATAGTGACATCTACACACATTACTTATCAGAAGTCAGTCTAAATATTAAGGTTACAATTTTCTGTGAAGTGACATCCTGTAGCCTGCTATATGGTTACCAACTTTTTGGAGGAACCTGCTAGCTCCCTCTTCATTTCTTTGACTCTGAAGTTGGAGGCAGCAGATTTATTTGAAAAACTGATACCTTTATACCGTGCCACACAATGTCACATCCCACAAAACCATAATCTGAATATTCACAATCATGTGAAAATCAGTTC
This sequence comes from Reticulitermes speratus, assembly GCA_021186555.1. NCBI lineage: Eukaryota > Metazoa > Arthropoda > Insecta > Blattodea > Rhinotermitidae > Reticulitermes > Reticulitermes speratus. Next base: position 8,193,108 of record JAJKFL010000014.1, read on the forward strand.
TCATATATTCCAAGTAATATTTATGCTAAAGTTTTTATATAATCATATATTCATCTGTATACTGTACATGCCTGTGTGATGTTATTTATCAAATGTGCATACTATGCTATTTTTGTTTCTTCAAAATAAGGTAGTTCATGTTGTTGGTATGTACACTGAAGACCTCCAACTCACACAGGTTGTGACACACCTGACTCTGAACACTCACTGTACTAGTCACAGGTACTTTTTTTTTTCATTCCTATTTGTGTGAGTTCATAATGAAACAAATCAGTATTAAGGCACTGCCCAGCTCAACGATGGAACCAGATACAGTGCCATTTTTTGTGTTATGACCTCAACTGTATATTTTAAGTTACCGGTTTATGTACACCTTAGAATAATTATTACTGTTAAGAGGTGCCATGTTCACTGAGGTTTGTGGCTGTTTGTCATTTTTGTATCCATACTGTTTCTCGTATGTTTCTTTAAGAACGGTATTGGCAGTTATCAGCACCAATTTCCAGTTTTTTGTATCCACTGTCAAAGAACCTCTTATCCCACACATGTTTTTTAAATTTTCATTCTGTCTTTCTGTTTGGTCAGTTTCACAAGAAGAAGATCAAAACCCTTTCACTGTAATGTAAATTACTGCAGACCTTCACTGAATCTGAGGTATGTGATAGCTCACTGGTGTGACATATTCCCATGGTATGCCTCCTCAAGTAGAATTTTTAATTTCTATTTTGGTCATACCAGATCCTCTTTTCTTCCTTCATGCAGAATGGTCTTCCATATTCAGAAACTAATTTTCAGATGTCACATGCTCTTTTCATAACCCCAATATCTACTTTTTGAAGTAGTATATTAATGTATAAAAGGGTTAATTTAGCATTATAGTTCCTAACAGACTGAGAAAATGTTAGCCTGCATGTAATTTTATCCATCTTTGACACTCTGGGGACCTTAGAAATGGGTTTACTAATTTCTCATTTGGAAGGATCAAAATATCATATCAACTGCATAAGTTATTTAGTGTTGAATTATATGACAGGAGAATGAGCAAGATGGTTTAAGTAGTAAATTTCTGACTTGTATTTGAGACGTGCCCATTTTGAATCTAGGCCAAGACCCTGTCTTTACTAAGTCTTCTGTGGTTTTCCTCAGTCCTAGCTAAAGTCACACAATAATACTCTTACTCAATAAACAATAAATAAATAAGTTAGAAAAGGCTGATTGCATTTGGTAAAACTGGAAAGATCAAGGAGGAGAGCAATTGTGGGCTATTTCAAGATGATGTCTTGTTATTTGTTGGGTTGGACTGAGGAAAATCGTCAGTCTTTATAGCCCATTTTCCAGCCAAAATTCAGATGAGCTATATCGTGAATACAGTACTTGAGCAACTTTTCTGGTGACAAATTACAACTCGTATTTTGCGTATAAACATTTTTGTATGTTTTGTATTTTCTATAACACTCATGAAATATCAAATTATTTCTAATTCTAAAACACTGCAAGTTTAGTCATCTCAGAATAAATATTTTGGTCTAATAGTGAATTTATAAATTAGATTACAGGGCAGTTGTAACTCGATTTAGATAACATGTTCATGGAAGGAAACATGGTGTATGATGATGCTTGTGAAGGTCTGCTACTTGTAAGTCAAGGTATTCCTGTAGTGCTTTTTCTTTATAATTGTTTGTGAACAGCTGACAGAAAATTCATAGAATCAAGGTCTAGTCTTTAAATTACAAATTGAGGTGCATATATGCAGTCAAAATAAGGTGGTTGGGAATATTGATGTTATGTTCTGCAGTATATAATAAAACACATAACATGTTCAAAGAAGCATATTTTCTTCAGTTTGAGAATGAGATAAATGACTAGACAAAGACAAACTGTAGTCATTAACAGGATATCTGTATTTCTAAGAATAGGCACAAAATACACTAAAACACTTATTATTAGCCACTGACTTAGGTAAGCACTGTTACCATTTCCAGTTGTAAATATCATTATTAATTAACACTGAGAAATGAGACTGCCGACTACGCAAAAAATTCACCCAAAATTGTCTTCTAGTTTCATGCGTACATTTTGTAATACTGTATAATGCCACACTTGGCTGAAGGTTGTCACAGCAAGTGTCCGTCCCACTTAAAATGGCTTCCACAACTTTGTGAACATGGCGCAGAATTGTGACGCAATAAACATCCTGTAACACTCCCTGTCATGTGTAAAAATGATTCAGATGTTGTGTTATAAGGCATTGTTGTTGTTAATTTCTTGGGCACTTCTGTGGAGTGTGTTATATATACATCATGTGTATGATCTGTACATCTGACACTGATCTTGTTGATATAATGATATCATGTTTATTTTACAATAAATCATGAATATATCCAATAATCCACTTCCTCATTATTTATGTGTGCAGACAATAAGTGAGATTGGTTGCATTCAGTCCTTTCAACAAACAGGCCTAACATTACCTGTATCAAAGTTATGAAGAGTCATCCTGATGATACAGTGAATTTGGACGCTTAAGCCTGAGGGTAAGAAAACTTTTGCTTCACTTTTACCAGAAAACTAAGATTAGGCATAATAATTTTCATAGTTCTTAACAGATTGGGCAAAGCAAGACACTGCAGAAAGACCTCTGAATGTTGGGTTAGTGTTATGAAATAATGATAATTGCATGATTTTAAACCTTTATTTCTGCCAGTATATTGTGGTACGCTTTTGAAAGCAAGTACATACACACCTGTACTTACACAGTAGTTGGATTCTTGAAGGTCCAGTGCAAGTAAAATTATGAGCAAGTTGGAAGTGAGTACTATATTGTCAACTATATATATATGTATATGTATACACACACACACATGCACATGTATATACTGTAATGTTATCAGTTATTGGGATTATAGAAAGTAAATATAATCTATGAACAAGAATGTATGTACCTAAATATAATTTTTGGGGGAGTGGGGTGGGGTGGGGATTGTGTCAGTCTGAAATTGCATGAGTAGGGGTGTGTATGCATGTCCAAATGTACCAGGAAATAACAGAAAACTAGAACTGAAATTAAATTAACAATTTAATCTACTAGTATATATGAGCTTGTCATTATTTCAATCTTGCTAATATACTCGTATTGTAATTAACCACATGATATACATAGACAAATTATTGTATGTGAGATTATGATAATATTATAAGTTGGTATGGTGGTGGTGATAGTTATTAGCGGTATTAATAACCAAATCAAAGAAATCAGTGCTTTCTTCAGCACAGTAACCAAACAACTTATTCTTGATATGATGTGATATGTTCTTTCCATCTTCTCATAAGTTCACTTTGCGGTGTGTTCCAGATGATGTCCAATATATTCCATCCCTTCTGGGATGTGCTAAGCAAGTACTCATTCCCTGGGTCTTGCAGGTAGGAGTAAGCACCCATCACCAAGCTCTGACACAGTCTAGCACTCACACATACCTGGAAGGAAAAAAAAGTACCCCCTTGATTGCTAGAAGCTGATGGTATTAAAATTGTATTAAGATTTAAGATGGATTTCGGTTGTTAACAACCCCTGGCACATGCACCTGTTGGACATCTCGCAGTCGATTTCTGGTAAGTCATACATCCTGCCATGTTATGACCAACATATCGAATTCGCCAGGAACGCTATGAATGGTTTGATTTCAACAATGATCTGAGTTATTGAGAATGTTAATTATACCAAAATTCAAGGTATATAAGAAATTCAGTCAAACACAACCATATGTTTAGTTTAAATCAGTGATTATTTAGTTAAAATGTTATTGTATTCTTTACCTAACTTTTTACAAATTTAAGAAAACATTTAAAACTTTTACCTTCTTCCTTCCCAAGGCTAATCAACTTGATATGTATATATTTTATACAATACGTATGCAAAGCATTGAGATCTCAATCCTAAACATAACTGTGTACTAATTTCCTCTCTTGTGGCCAGCCTGATGATGACCATATATGGTTGAAACATGCAGCTGACTTGAACCAGATATATGCTGATTTAAACTAAGTACACGGTTGTGTTTGACTGAATTTCTTATATACCTTGATCATTTGAAAACACAATGGGGATGAATTGCCTAAAAATTAAAAATTGTACCAAAAATGTTGTGACTTGCCTTCAGAATGCTAAGTTCAACATCTGGCAGAGAACGAACTGTGCTGTAACCTGCGATTACGTGTCCACCTGCACCCAGAGGATCTGCATCAGCAGCTAGAAGCATCATGTAGCAGATGCAGATGGCAAGCTCAAACAGATAGAATGAGTATTGCATGTCTCCAAAGTCCAACACTGCTGCAATATCCCAGGATCACCATAAGGCTCAGGTGTTACCACTACATTCTGATCGTTGAAGTCGCCGTGGATTAGACCTGATGTAATTGAATTTCAACAAGTTAGAAGGCAGTATGATACTCCGAAACTTCGGTAACTTTTTACCAGTTGACAGGACGTAACATTGCAAACGAGTTCGATCTTCAGCAATACCACTCTGATAACCCACAAACCTCGCAACTTAACACATCGTGAAATTTATGGTGCTTTTTCGTTAATTTATTGCCTCTACAGTTTTTTTCAATATTTCATCTTACATGAACTACCACTTCTATTGTGCCAGTTTTATGAAATCTGAAATGGTTCGACAAATATGTCCAAGGACCTCCAATTACAAAGTTTCATCATAGTCAGTTATGAGGTTTAGAGTTATGAGATGAAACGCACACAAAGCAGTTTTGTTTCATTGTATCTAAAAATATAAGATTGGTGAAAAAGTATGCTGGACATACACTGTCCCATTTATCTGCAAGTTTTATCTGTATGTATTTACTACATGCTTAGTAAATTATTTTCGAAATTAGCGCAGAAAATCATATAGAACTTGAAGTACAGCGTCTGTCATTTTTATTTGATTTCGTCCCAATTTATCTAACACGTGTGAGCAACACTACCAATATCAAAATTTCACGAATATCCTTTAAGCGGTTCTTGATGTCTTACATGTGACCGGACGGACAAAAATGTGGCGTTCCTAATAGACGCAGTTTTGCAACTTTGTTGAGCGCGCGCGTTAAAATGTTTTTGCAGATGTAATGCAGACTATAAAGTACATTTGAAACCGGGGCATAGATGGTTGTTGCTGGGTCTTCGCCAGCCCCATAATTTCGTTAGCTTGCCTAAAAAGTCTTGAAAGACCTTAAGAGGTGTCTGCAAAATTTGTAACTCTTTACGCACTTTACTGTTTTTGCAGCACATTATTTTCCTTTCATGTGGTATCAGTAATTAACTTCAAGGTACAGAGTGAACCTTCGTATAATTTACCATTATTAAACTGCTTAAGAAATTCTCTGCCTTAATGTAATCTGAAAATTTATGGCCATAAAAAGACCCTTCCTTAACTATAAGTCAGGCCGTGCCATGTCTCAGGCGGTTATTCGCCGGCCTCTTGCCGCGGAGGCCCGGGTTCGATCCCGGGTCTTACATGTGGGATTTTTGGTAGACAAAGTGGCACTGGGACAGGTTTTTTCCGAATACTTCGGTTTTCCCTTGTCAATTCCATTCCATCGGTGCTCCATTAAGATGGAAAAGCAGAAAAAAACTCATCATCTTCCTGATAGGGTTGCACAATAAGCCTTCAAGGCTGCGGTGCGTCCGTAGCATCTGCTGCGCGGCCCTTCAATAAAAAAAACTATACATCTTATCAAATCAAGACTGAAATTAACGCTTTGAACACTAACCAAGCCCAAGTCCCTCTGAAACTGACAGTCTGTCCCTTTTGGCATTTCAATCCCCCCCCCACTGTTCGTGATCAAATAATATTAAGTTGTAAGTGTTACGATAGCAGTCATAATCACCCCAGGGCGTGCTGTATGTCTTGGTCTTTGTCAAGCAGGCAATGAATATTTTAATATGTACAAGTTCGATAGGAGTAAACAAATGTTACACTGTTTACAGATAACGGAGTGGGCACAATAGAACTTTACAAATTCCAAAGCGATACAGAAAACAATTGCGGCGTACTCAGAACTTTACACCTACATTAGTAGGTAGATAGGGCCGGTATAGCGACTCGCTACGGGCTCGACGGTCCTGGCATCGAATCCCGGTAGGGGCGAGATTTTTCGCAGCCGTCCAGACCGGCCCTGGGGCCCACCCAGCCTCCTATATAATGGGTACCAGGTCTCTTTCCCGGGGTAAAGCGGCCGGGGCGTGGAGTTGACCACCCACCCCCATCTAGTGCCGAGGTTAAAGGAAGAGTAGAGTTATACCTCTACTCCCCATTTGGGCCTTCATGGCCTGTTCTAGGGAGAACTTTGCCTTTTATTAGTAGGTAGATAAAGCCAAGCCTCAAAATTTTACTCACCTTACAGGACTCGATATTCTCCGCGAGCGACGTGGCAGATGCTTTGACGATCCACCTCGTCCCAAATACGAAGATAAAATAAATATGACACGTTGAAGTTAAGTGTGCCATGATGGTATGGAATTCTTTACAACTTACTACTTGCTTCAAGGTAGCTACTGTTTGTTTAATGAAGGTAATTTTATAACGAATTATGAATAAATGTGCAACATTATACACTTCGCACTTGCCTTTCTCCAGGCTGTCTGTTAGTGATACAACGTCCCTTTCAAAAGCATCTATTATGGTGTGAACTAAAGCATTCCTGTCGGCGTCTTCAACTGCAAATGTGAACTTTCTGATCAAAGGTACAGAATCCAGTGCCCATATGCTCCTGTTGTTTCCGAAGGCAGGATGCTGAAAACCCTGAAAACAAATAAAGACATGATATGAGACTCTTCAGTCGAGTTTTCGCATATCCGCGGTTTTCCTTCAGCCTTCCATCTTCACCTGCGCTCTCTGATTCATCCAGTTTTGACTCGACTGCTCAATAAATTTTTTGTCCTTCAGAAGAATTCATAGTTGAGATTTATGTATTTTGAATTTACGTTCATTATGATTTTAGGGTTTGTATTTTCAAGTTTATTTTGTTCTTCACAATCTTTTCCTTCTCTTGTGCCTATGGCTAGAGAAGTGTGTTAATATTCAGCTGAATACCGAACGGTGGAAATGTTGCAAATTCAGAAACACACCTCGCCTAAGTAATAGTATGTTTCCGGGTTCATAAGTTTTCGCTATACGGGGCGAATTGCACGTTATCAAATAATGAAAAGAGATTATCTGCCATGATGTCAGTTAAACTTGCCTTCCTCACGTGACTCAACTGGGGTGGCGTCAGTTAAACTTGCCTTCCTCACGTGACTCAACTGGGGTGGCGTCAGTTAAACTTGCCTTCCTCACGTGACTCAACTGGGCTGGCGTCAGTTAAACTTGCCTTCCTCACGTGACTCAACTGGGGTGGCGTCAGTTAAACTTGCCTTCCTCACGTGACTCAACTGGGGTGGCGTCAGTTAAACTTGCCTTCCTCACGTGACTCAACTGGGGTGGTGTCAGTTAAAAACTACTTGTCCATTCTTGCCTCCTCAGTGACTCAACTTTCGGATGCAGTGGCGTCAGTTAAACTTGCCTTCCTCACGTGACTCAACTGGGGATGGTCGTACACTGGTTATACCATTGATGCTCTTACTTCCCTCCTCACGTGACTCAACTGGGATGGCGTCAGTAAAACTTGCCTTCCTTACGTGACTCACGGGGGATGGCGTCAGGAACAAGTTACCTTCAACACGATCTGTCTGGCATGGTGTCGGTTAAACTTACTTTCAACACATTATCCATCTCCGCTATGAACTTCCCCACCTTCACCATCAACTTCGGTGTAGAGGGCACTTGTTTCAGTAGCTTGCCAGGCTGGTACATCAGCATGCGCACTACGTGTCTCTTATTGTTGGTGCCTACGACAGAAAAATCTCCTAATTACTGACACACCACATTTACCTCACAAACTCTGTCGCTTAACAGATGCACATACCATTTTCAGCTAGTTCTCCAAGGAGTAATATTTTCCGGACAGGTTCTGGACAGGCTGTGGGCAATTTATTCCGTGAGCCCCTAAACAAAGCCCAAAACAGACATGAGATATTTGTCTCCTTAATGATTTGAAGCCTAAAATTTATCTACACTTAAATAACAAATAAACATTTAGCTCGTACCGCACAGAAAGCACTCTGATTCTCAATTCATGTACAACACAGGTAATGTTATTCCGATAAAATAACGGAGGTTTCTTGCAATAATAATGTGAAGCCTATACTGTGGGTGAAATACAGAATTTTTTAGTGTTGAAGAAGGTGGTACATATATTAACCATTCTACTTTATGTGTTTAACGTAACTACTAAATGACGTGTGATAAGAATCTTACCCAAGTACAGAGCAGCTTCTGTTTGTGCCTCAACACATGGTAAATTTTGCGAGTCTAAAGAATTCATCACTTTGAGAACGTACCCATGTGGCCACAAGTGGGACTTCTTGTCTCCGCAGACCTGTAAGAAGGCAATTGCACAGTTTAGCTGGTGTAAAAAAGTCCTATGACTATATCAGGGCCGGCCTTAGG